>JBAMBJ010000833.1:0-187327 GCA_037043495.1 Drosophila recens | reverse complement strand
TTAGGGTATTCACTTAACTGTGGCAGCCTGGCAGATGGCACATGTCCCAAACTTGAAACGTGAACAGCCCTTTTTGTTTTTAAATCTGCCCAGTCAGCTGTTTTTTGGTTTTACATTGAGTTTACTGTCATTTTTATTATTTTATTTCAATAAATTTGCCTGATTTAAGCAAGATGCTTCGAAAAGCGCCAAGCATTTTTGTAATTAAAAGTAAAAAGTGCAGAAGTAATTGAAGCTTTGTAAAATTCGTATAGAGAATTTGTTGCATTTTATCATATTTCATTAATAGTAGATGCATGGCGAGATCAGTTGGATTCTGAAATTGACGATATTTTGGATGACTTTATAGAGGATGCCATGGCCAATGTCGTCGGAGTCAATATCGCGTTGAAGTCAAAGCTGCTTTAGAGTCCTCAAAGGGAGGTATTGCAGGTTTTTAAGATGATATTGATGAAAGACGGAAACTAACTATGATGGTCACACTGAGGCTGAACCCCGTGGTGAACCCTGTTTGGCGTCAGAAAGCAAGAGAAAGTTTTTGTGTAATTTAATATTTAAATAAAATCTAAAATATATATGTGCATATATACATGATTGTCACTAATTTAAGCCAAGCTCTAGTTTTAGAATCCTCTCCTTTTGATCCAGCTGCTGTTGCTTATGCTTAAAATCATATTCAACATTCCATTAATTGTCTTTCCTTTCCAACTTTAGTCTGCGCTCCTCTCTACCCCTTTGCTTCACGAAAAATGTATCAACCTGTTGCGTCCCTAAACAACAGTTGTCAAAACTTTCGCACTAATAATTGACAAAAATACTAAATTTCGATTGAAAATATCGATTATTAATCGTGTTTTTATCATCTCTACATGGGCATATATGCCAGACTTTTCGTAGTCAAGGGTCCGGGTCTGACATCATGGCACGAAATTTTCCAGTACAAGTTGTTGTTGTGACGTTTGGGAAATGTGCCATGTGCCAGGCTGCCACAGTCAAGTGAATACCCTAAATGTATAATAATGCGCAATGTGTAATTATTTAATTTCAAAAATGATATATTTTACATTTGCATATTATAAGTAGTATAACTGTCGCGCTTGATCTCGTATTTAATTAAAATACAGTAAAAAAAATACATTACTATGCAGTACTATGCAATTGACCTGTAAGTTATAACATTACTAGGGGGCCTTGAAAGAGCTACTTACAATTACAACTACAATTACCTGAACTTTGACCCCGAATTTCACCCACTTACAGGTCGAATTTTATAAAAAATTGTGTGAAAATTGTTACTTTCTAGGTTTAACCGTTTCGCCTACACGTTATACTTTAGTCAGAGCAAAAAGTTGTATATATACAGATTATTATAGATTTAAATAATGTCATTATTGTTGAGCACATAGTTTTCTGCTTCGTTTTAAGTTTACAAATTAGATTAGATTTAGATTTTAAAATATATATATTTTTTTGTTAAGATTTAAATAGAAGAGTGCAAAAAAAAGAAAACTATAGTTTAAAAAACTATAGTTTAAATACAGATAATATTATAAAATTGTTGTAAGAAATTTTTTATGCAAATTAGAGCTACAAAAATAACTCAGATGTTCTAATTTAAATAAGTATAATATAAATTATTTTTTATTAAACAAATGTGTTGAAACTAATAAATTTGTTCCACTCCAACATTATTTTACTGTAGTTTGAAGTAATTATCTTGCTGCGAAGATCTGTTCATATAAGATAACATAACTGGCCCCATGTGAGTATCTCTTAGAGTGTGTTACCAACTTTGGCTTGCTGAGGTGCTTTCAGCACTTAATTGGTAATTACAAGAGGTTGAGTTGTTAGTTGGACACCCTGCTGGCAATGTGAAGGACTTGAGAGCTGAGAGCTGGAAACGCCCAAATACTTGCCGTCTAATTATGCATAAAAACCGTGCTTGTGCCTTCTGAAATGGAAATTGAAATTAAAATTGGAAAATGTAATTGTAATTGTACACGTTATTTGTAATTTGTAATTGTAACCCATTGATTCGGGCTACTAGTCGTAGCATAAAGAAAAACCTACAAAAATTAACGCCAGGGCAATAGTTAATTAAGCATTCGGTATTTGAACCAAAGTTGAGCTAAGTTGAACTACATCACAGCTCGTTTGGCGAATACTTACTTGTCGAGCTGTGCTACGATTCTTGTTTATACAACTGGCTAAAACATAATAAACTATGTTAAATGAAGTTCTGGCGGGGCCCAGAGACGATGTCTATGTCTATGTCTATGTCTATGTCTATGTGGATGTCGATGGCGACCTTGTCACGGTTATGCTCTGCTTCGCCTACGGCTTTTGACGACAGCCATCGACATCATTGCAGGCGATCACAAACTGTAAATTCATTTAGCAACTGCAAATCGCAATTGCAAATTCAACACAAATCAGACACCTAACACTAAAACTAAAATCTAAATTTAGCCTAAAACATACATATACAATTTCTTTAAGCGAAGTAGCTAAAAACATTATGCTAATCAACCTAAACACATTTGTGAACTTCGTGGGAATATAAATCTTTGGATGTTGAGCTTTAATTTTTGACTTCGATTTTTATTTAGCGCAGTTGTTAGCAAATTCAGGATACAAACTCTCGCAGGTTAAACCTCTTTTCCAATAGCAAAAAATAAAGTAAGCTCTAACTTTTCATAGAAATATTAGAAATATCTTCTTTTGGTTTTTCTGATGGGCAATCAGTGATTTGAATAAATCTCTTTGAAACATATATATAATTTATGATCAAGCTGAAATGTTGTTATTAATCTGGATTCAAAAAACAGCATTCATTGTATTTCTCTCGAATATTTGGAAGCGGAATGGTTTAAATATATGATGCTTATAGACTGTGAGATTGACAGCTTGGTTGTCCTCTACAGGGTATATCTTAGTTGGTCGCTCAGCATAACTTACTTCACGTTGCACTGATTACGTATACGCCCCATTCGGCTTCAAGGCTAACAATGAATAAATACGTTATTTTGGCGATGCAAACTATTTCGAAATATGCTTGTGAATTTGCCATTTTGTAGACGGATGTTGCTGCGTAATGGTCCAAGAAAAGCATATGCCCCATGCCCCATGTCCCACATGCCCCTAAGAGCCCTGAAAGCGGCAAAGACACAGCAAATTGATCAACAAAGAGCAAACAAAGTGCCGAAGTGACCCGCCTGCCCTCCAGATGGCATTGGGTTTCGTTGCTGGCCACAGTTCGATCAATCAATCAACATAAAAACTGTAAAACATTTCACTTTGGAACCGCCAAAAATAGTAACTATATAAAGGTGAAGTGGGGGATGCTAGACTAAGAGATATCCTGTACGATATCAACAACGCGATTATATCAACAACGAATCTAACAACTTTTAGTGAATTTCAGAATGTATGAATGAATGAATATTTAGGAGTTGTTGAAAAATATTTATCTTAAGCCCTTTAAATGCCAAAATTGTCGATATTGCAAATTTAAGTCAAAGCTATTCCATACTTCACCTGTTACATACACAGAAAAAAAAATCCGGGATATTTAGCCCGGATTCAATCCGAAACGATGTCAAAAGTGGGGTAATCTCGGATTTACTTAAACCAAGTATGAAATACTTGATTTTTTCAATCCCGAATTCAATCCTAAAATTCTTAAATTCAGGCTAAAAAAAATAATATTTTTTGTTACATTTAAATTTTTATTTTAAGATTTTTTTTTTACTATTTTGCTTTTATTTTTTTTTTTAAATTTTTTTTTTTACTTTTTTGTTTTTAATTTTTTTTTTATTTTTTTTTATTTTATTTTTTTTAATTTTTTTTTAATATTTGTTATTATATTTTTTTTTTATCGTTTTTTTTTTAACATTTTTTTTTTTAGTGAAGAAAATGTTTGAATGCAATTGACTGGTGGGAATCGAACCCAGGTCTTTTTCAAACAAGTCGGCGACTCTAACCACTGAGCCACCAGACCAGTTGAAATGAGAGAGGCTGAGAGAGAATCAAGTAATTTGGGCTTATTTTCTCATTTTAATCCCGATTCAGGCTTGATTGTTCAGCTTAATCCTGGAAACATACTTAAAAAATGCAGGCTTGAATCAAGAATTTTAAACTTGATTTTAGAATGGCATTTTTTTTTCTGTGTAGTCATTCATCAGTCAGTCATACCCATTTTGGGGTAATTTGTTTACAGGGTATAAAAGCTCCAACTCAAAAGCTAATTAGTTTGCAAAAACCACACTTTATTTGGCAAGCTTACTAAAGCTGTTTGCTGTGCAACGCAGCACATGGTTTGTGCCCTGACTAAGCCTGGCTCCTGAGCTTTAGTCGAGACAACAACTTAAACTTAGGGGGAGAAAAAAAAGTATCTAATACTTGAAAGTTGCAGCCAACTTGGGAAAGTGATTAAACTGCAGTCATAGGAAGTCATTTGTAGATAATTCAGTTAAAACCACCAGGTGGGTGGTTCGGGCGTATGGTCTCTCACATCGACGTAGGCGGGATTAATGTCCTCCTCCTGGGACCAGATATAGGTGTTCTGCCGTGCCTCCACCGGATCCAGCAGCTCCTCATCCACCTCCTGCTCCTGCTCCTGCTCTTTCTCCCGCAGCGCTCGAGCATTGAGCAATTTACTGTTGGGTCTCCATTTCAGGCGTTTGCTGTTGATGCGCTGCGGGGCAGCCTCAGTGTCTGGAAGGGGAGGGGGACTGCGGGGAGGGGGGACTGCGACGCTGCAGCTCGGCCTCATTTATTGCCTGCAACGCGACCGCCCACAGTCGCTTTATATCCCGATTATCCAGATCTGCGGGAGACAACAACGGCGGGGAGGAGGAACTGTTGTTGCTGTTGCTGTTGTTGGTGGTTTGACTGGCGGTGGTGCAGCTGATGTTGATGCTGATTCCGAGTGCAACTAGCACCATAATAATCCACGGCGAATGCATGTTGCAGCTTTTTGAAGCTATTGATAACTTCTGCCTGCCTCTCGACGTCTGTGTTTCGCTTTTATAGGCTACAATTGTGGCTTAGACGGGGCAGGGTCAGGGCAGGGTGAAGGGGAAGGGGAGGGGTAGTGGGCCGGGGCGGATTCGAAATAAACAGATAAATAAATAAATAAAAGTGGTGTCGCGTATTGCATTAGGCCAATTGGGGGCAATGCTAGACGAGTCTTGACATCATTCGATTCTATTTGAACTGCACGAATTGCCTTCCCACTCTATCTCTCTCTCTCTCTCTTTCTCTCTCTCTATCTCTAATAAACATTATTGGTATACCCCCTGAAGAATTTGTGACTAGCTCTTACGTTACGTAACGACGACCGTGTGCTACAATTATTTAGAGCGTCTTACGTCATTTGTTTGCATATCGAATATGTTTATCGAATACTTTAAATTTCTTGAATGTACATATGTTAAAGAGAGCTTGCTTAGCCAAAAGTTCAAGATCAACGCGACAAGTTCTTTACTCTGATGACGTAAAACAAATACTAGTTTTTTTAAGAACTCGAGGGGGGGAAAAGTAATAATACTTGAAAGCAGATTAAATGACAGAATGACATTCCGCATTAGAAATTTTTTAGCTATAGCAAAGTTATGAAAATTTGAAGTTGATCTGATTTTCCACCAAGCAACTTTATAAGCCGAAATTTACTTGTATTTTGTATTTACAACTACGTTTGGTTATACTTTTTTTTTTATTTTTAAAGCTCGATATTTATTTTTGGATTTTTTGCATTTTTTTAAAGTGTCTGTCGTTAAACTAACTAACAATATTATTCCAATTTAAAAAATTAAATCAAATATTGTGAGTAATCTGTTGTAAATTTAAGCAGCTAAAAAATACCATATTTTTAAATATACCCTCAAATTCTAATATTCTCAAATGTTGCATGGCCATTTAAATAGTAAACTAATTTTGAATAACTCTAACTAGAATAACAAAATAACGTAATAATTACCTTCGTATTATTTATATTTTAAAAGTAAATTTTTCATTGCGTTGCACACACATTTGCCCAACTGTGTGCACTAAGGAAATAATGGGAACTTGGACGCGACAATTAATGAGCCACCAGATGCTGACGTTGCCTTTTATTTCGACTGCTTTCGACTGGGTCACAATGGAAAAACGTCAGTTTGCCAGTCCATTGCCCCACCTCTCCCTCTCTCCCTTCCTCTCTTCCTATTGCCAGCTCCCTCCCACAGTTGGGTGGGATTTTAGTGGCCAGCACGTGCTGCACGTTATAACGGTACATTTTCTCACTAACTCAACTCGAATAAATTTGACTCGAGTCATGCGCAAAACCGACTTTGACTTTGAGTGCAAACGAATCGTGTGATGAGTCGAGTGAGTTATTCACTCGACTCGAAGTGCAAAAATAAAGGGAAATTCTTTGTGGTTGTTTTGGGACTTTTTCTTGTTTATGATTTGCAAATTGCCGGTGATTTGATTTTGGCTTTGCCATTGCCGTTGCTCTAGTTGAAGCCAAGTTGAATTCTTGGCCATTTACGAGCACGTTACGAGTACGTTACTCGCACCCAAAGACCAATGAGTGCGGGCAACGTGTTGATTTCCATTTCAACTGGGACACATTCTGACAAATTGGTGCTGCCAACTTGTCGGCCCCATGACAAATGAGCTGCCAATTTAGCCAGACAATTGCTTGAAGAGCTCTCTAGCAAAATATCTGCTGATTTTTGTGGTTGCAGTTTGAGCTATAAGTATATAAGACTTACCTGCAAAAAAACAAATCCGAGATTCCGGTATGAAATCAGTCCAATGCAGTGTCAGAAGTTCGGCAATCCTAGAACTTCTTAAACCAAGTAAAAAACACTTTATCTATCATTATAAACTATCATCCAACTAAATCGAAACAAGATCGGACAAATAGAATGGTGGTAATGGATAATTTAAGTTTTTAAGCAATGTAAATGCCTAAGAGTATGCAATAAAAATATTTTGTTATATATTTAAGCAAGTTAAGGCGGGAACTCGACTACAGCCTTTCCCGCTTGTTTAATCATCATTTTGTTCTCATCTACTGCTTTTAATTGTGAGCTAAATAAACCATGCTGTGATTGAGATATGCCGAAGTTGAATTTGCTATTACATTTCATATTTACAATTTACTTAATCCTTTAAATTTCTGCTGATTTCTGTAAACTTGATGTTGATCCAATGTAAGCATTCGCCACATAATTACAGCAATAACCCCAAAATGAAATATTCATAGTCTTTACTTATTTTTGTGTTTATTTAAAAACGTATAATTAAAAGTCGTTTGTTTATATTGTATCAAAAAAAAAAGATGGAAAGAGAGAGGGATTATAATATATATCTTGCTATTCACACACTTATAACAATTCGTTGAACACTGCAAGATTTCGAGCTCTATTATCATCTCTGGCTTGCCCAAAATATATGGAATTCTTTTTTTCTTTTCATTTTTATTTTTTTATCTTAACGGTCTACAAGTGGCTGCGTTTTTGCTTTTCTTTTTTAGTTTTTCTTATGTTTTTCCTCTTTTTCTTTTTAGTTTTTCTTGTTTTTGTTTTGGTGACTTTTTTCGCAAAGTGAACTTAAATAATATATTTCAATATTTTAATTATTGTATGTGTAAAAAGCTAATCGCGTTTTAAGAACGAAAACAGACAAAAGAGTTTATAAAATTAAAAAAGAAAACATATTACAGAAGATTGTAAAAGTTATTTATCGCTGGCCGAGTGGACCGAATGGAGCCACTCAAATTAGGAGTGAATCAGCACAAGAAACGAAAGATATGGAAATAGGAAATAAGTTGTAGGAAGCAACTGAAGTTGGCTGTGGTTGTGGGCAAGGATTGGTTTCAAGGGGGGATTCAAAGGGATAAGGAGTCGCAAATGTTCCGCATCATTCGTTGAAATTGTCGCGAAATATAGACGTGAGTGGGGTAGTTGCTGCTGTTAACGGGTGAACGGGTTTACAGAATGGTGCCCGGCTTTCGCATCGCCAGACGACGACGCTGTCCGAGGAGTCCCAACCCGCGCGCCTGCTGCTTCGTGGTGGCCTCAGCGGCCTCAGTTGTCTCCTGCTCCTTGGCCGCACTGTCGCCGGACTCCTCGGAGTTTGTGGCAGCGCCAGCGGCGGCTTCATCCTTGGCTCCAGCCTGTTCGCCAGATCCGTCTGAACGCTGCTCCTCCTCAGCGGGCGTTTCTGAAAGAGTAAATTGGAAGGTGGTGAGAAAGGGAAGGTTTAGATCGAAGGGTAAAGGTTTAACTCCTGGCTTTTAGCTGGGGGCTCTTGTCTTTGAGGGATTAGTTCGGGAACATAGCTCGGAGGGGTCCAGCACTAAAGCTTTAGTGCAAGAGGTTTTGCTCAGGAATGGCAAGCTAGGGAGGTTTTCTCCAGGAAGGTTTAGCTAGAGTTTTGGTCTTGAGAGGATTTATTCAGGATTTTGAAATAGCTAGCGGGAACTTTAGCTTGAGAAGTTTTACCCGCGTGGGTTCTATTCCAATCGGCTTAGTGCGAGAAGGTTGAGTTCAGGCAGGCTTAGATTAAGTTACATTAAAGGGTCTTGATCAGGGTATTTGGCTTTTGGGGAGCTTACTTCAAAGGGTTTAGCCTGAGGGGTGAAGTGCAAGAGCTTGGGGGTGTGGCTAAGCCCGAAAAGTTTAGCTTGGGAGTAAAGCTCTAGCGGTTTTAGAAAGTAACCCAAACCCACCTGTGGTCGAGGTAGCCGCCGCAGCGCCGCCGAGGTGCAGGCGTCGCTTGGCTAACAGCGGATTGATTTTGCGTGGCGCCACCGACGCCGACGAGGAAGCGGGTGAGGCAGCTGAAGATGGAGCTGAGGCTGGAGCAGCAGCGCCTGCGGCTGCCTTTGGCTTGGCCGCGTCAGTCTTGTGCAGCGCGTTGAGGCGCGGTCGGTTCTTGAGGCGGTTGAGGCCGGACACGGGTCCGGCGTGGTTGGCAGCGTTGCCACCGGCAGCGGCGGCATCGCCCTCCTCAGTCTTCTCAGCGGCCTCGCCGGCCTCCGCCTCGTTGCCCTTCACATCGTTGTGATGGCTGCTGTCCGCCGCCGAGTCCTCGGCCCCCTCTTTCGGTGCCTCCGTCGTGGCGCCCGCGCGTCCCAGTTTGCCGCGTGGCAGCAACCGATTGCCGCCCGCACGGTGCAGATTGAAGCGCGATGGACGCACTGGCTCGGCGACAGCAGCAGCTGCTGGAGCGGCCGCCTTGGCTGCCTCGTCGCCCGAGCTGCTCTCCTCGGCAGCAGCACCGCCCTCGGCCGCTGGCGCCTTGGTGGTGGTGGTGCGACTGCGACCACGCAGGTTCAGGCCGGGGCGATTGCGCAATGTGCTGCGGGCTGTGGTGCTGGGCGCAGCGTCTGAGGAGCTGGCTCCATCGGCGCTCTCCTCCTCGGCTCCGGCGGGCTTCTCGGTGGTGGTGGTGCTGGTACCGCGCAGGTTGAAGCGGTTGCGTGCTGTAAATGACAGATGCACCACATAAGTCGAAGCTTCTCTTCAACCCCTTAATTACTTACGTCTGCCACGTCCAAAGCCAGAGCTCACGGGCTTCACTTCCTTGGCGGGCGCAATCTCCTCCTCAACAGCGGCTTCTGCGGCGGGTTCCGGGCTGGCGGTGGTGCGTGCGCCAGGACGCGAGCGTCCGCCAATCGAAGGACGCGAGAAGCGATCTGTGAAGAGAAGGAAATAAACGTGAGAAGTGAAGATTTAAAATCAATACTGCCCAATAAGAGAGGCCAGAGAACTGTCAACAGATTGGTGTGCCTTACACTGAGCGAACCGAAGTGGGTAAGCTATGAAAACATTTTCAGGGACCAGCTTTAATTTTTTTAAATGAATCAAATTGTATTGTGTCTGCTTCTTTCATTTTGTTACAAACAAACAAATGGTTAGGGTTAACATAGCGTATTATCTTTTCTTTCATATATTTTCCTCTTTGCAATTGTAATAGCAATTGGTATTCGCTTTACGGTATTTGGATTTGAAGCTAATTTAACGCCTCAAATGTGCGACATTGATCGTTGATCGACATTGAAAACAAATTAAACCAAAGAATTGTGTTAAGTTTCGAAACATTGTGCTCATAAAAAAAGGGCGACACAGACCGGCTCCCTTTGAAAGACGAAATAAAACTGGCAATACTCTTTGTCTGTGCTAAAAGCCGGTTAACTTCGGTCTCCCGGGGCGATTGATGAGTCCGAATAGAAATGGAAAATCCGACTTACTTCTGCCTGTCTTGGTGGGCTCTGTGGGGGTTGCCTCGGTGGTGGTGGTGGTGCTGGCGGCGCCGCCTTCGCGCAGCTTGAAGCGGTTGCGACCGGCGAGTCCGTTGAGGCCCGAGCGTCTGCCGCCGTAGAGGGAGGGCGCGGCCGTCGTGGTGGTCGTGGTTGTGGTGGGTGCCTCGGTCGTGGTGGTGGTGGTGGTTGTGGTGGTCGTCGTTGTGCTGGTCGTGGTGGACGACGGCTCCTCCTGCACGGTGGTCAGACTGCCGTCGTCGGCATCGGTGCTGGCGGTGTCCGGACTGAGGGTGGTTTCATCGCTGGCCCCGTCCGCTGCGGTGGTTTCCTCCATGTTGAGGTTCTCGTTGGTCAGTATGGCATAGAGATCGAGGGCGGCCTTCTCCATCGACGGCGTCGTCTGCTCCGCCTCCTCGTCCAGCTTGGCGGTGATCTCGCGCTGTTCCTCCCGCTCCTTGGCGGCCTTCTCCTTGGCTGCGTTTTCCTTGGCCGCTGCCGCTGCCTGTTCCTGTTCAACGGCGATGACGGGCTTCAGCTCCTTGTCGCCGTTGCGCGATCCCTTCTGCTGCTTCTCGTCCGTGTTGAAGGTCTTGCTGTCGACCAGCTCCAGGCTGGGACGCTTCACGCTGATCTTCTTGCGCTCCGCGGCCGTTTCCAGCGAGTCCAGCGCCGGAGTCGGCTGCACATCGATGTTCTTGCCGCGGCTGGGGAAGCGCGTGTTCAACGGCAGACGCTCCGCCTCAATGTCCTCGGAGTTGTCGCTGACGGCGCTCGAGGCGCGTCCCTTGGCCTTGCCGCTCTGCAGGCTGTTCTCGCTGGGCGTGGCCGGCGTGCTGCGATCGATGTTCGAGTAGCGGGTCTTGCCACGCGTGTCGGGGGTCAGATCCGCGGGTGCCTCGACGGCAGCTGGGGCGGCGATCGCGGGCTTCGCCTTGCTGTCGGCGTCGTCGTCCTCCTCGTAGTAGTAGACGTACTCGTACTCGTAGTCCTGGCCGTTGGGTCCCTTCTTGATCTCGATGCGCGACTTCTTGTTGTTCTCACTGCCAGCGCCGTCCAGGGCGAAGTTCTGGTTGACAAAGTCATCGTGAGGATCCACCAACATGTCGTCGTCCAAGTTGTCGATCTTCTTGGCCGCCGTCGGCTGTGTGGTCAGCTGCAGTGCCGGTGGCTCCGTGACGACGGCTCCCTTCAGCTCCAGCTCGGCCAGGGCCGCCTCCTCGATCTCGCGACGCACCTCGGCCAGCTCCTCCTCCTCGATGGCGCGCTTGGCCTCGATGCTCTTCATCACGTCCTCGTTGATCAGCGCACTGAGCACGGGATTCAGCTCGGGACGCTCCTTGGTGGCCAGCAAGTTCATCGAGTAATCAGCCGGATCCGTGGATCGAATGCTGATCTTGTGCGCCGTGTGGAAGCCCTCGTCGCTCGGCAGACTCGCCTCTGGCACCTTGTGCGCTGTCTCGAACTCACTCTTGACGAGGGGATCAGCCAGCTGCTTCTCCTCCGCCACTGTCAGCACCTCGCTGGCTGCCATTACAGCCAGACAGCCAAGTAGACAACTGTAAGGAGAAAATCAAAGATTTTTTTTTATGCTGATTACAAATGTTTAAAGAGAGAAGTCCTCAGAATAGATCGGCAATGATCAGAGGAACAAACATGGATCTTTTTCTTGACTGATCATCATTAATATCAGATTCAATTTATGGTTAAATAGTTCCCTCAGATTAGACTCCTTTGTGAGTGATCTTGACCTACTCTTTCTACTCTAATATTTCATCATTCGACCAAACTCAAGAACTAATTTAATCCCCCCTGATGCCTAAAAGATGAAACTCCCATGCAGCTTTTCCTTCACTGGCTATCAGTCTGTGATCATGACCTAGTCTCACATTTGTATCAAAAAACTTAACATTGATTGAGTATAATTAATTCATTTGATCAAATTACGCCCGAAATATATTTCGTATGGCTTTTTGTCTGACTCGGAGTTGGGGATCGATGATTGATTTGGCTTAGAGCAAGATCATCGCGTGATCTTTCAACGATCAATCAGGTTTGGCCGCAGTAACGGAGTGAATAAAACCTTTCACAATTTCATTAACTTCCAATAGAGGTAGGTGTCTTTTCCCCCTCTCGCATTATCTCCCGCTCTCCACCTCTCTCTTTATGTAGATGAAATGATTGCGCATGCGATCGTCATGTCGAGCAATTGCAGCAATAGTTCATTGGGCTTTGCGAATCCGCATTGCGATGCAGCCAAGAGTAAGAGACAGACAGACAGACAGACACAAAGCAAGATGGAGAGGGGGAGGGGGGAAAGTGATACCAACGATGCTCAAGGCAAACCACAAAATGAAAAAAAGAAAAATAAATATAAATTAAATTAAATATTGACCACGGGCCGTCGACCAGTCTCCGTCTCCGTCTCCATCTCAGTCTCGATTCGGTTCGATCGGGAAACTTGAGACAGGAATATACGTAAACGTATTGAATATTGTGCGAACCGGTTTTGAACAAAAGGTGTTAACCCATTTCGATTTCAATTTCGATTTCGTTGGCCATTTCAACAGAGCTCCAGCTGAGAGCTCCATGGACTATAAAACCCACCAGACGAGACCAGACGAAACTCCAGACCAGACCCGGCAACACCACTGTTCGATATTTAAAGACCAGACGCGGGTCGGGTCGACTCTACACCTACCCTCTACCCCTCTACCCCTCTACCTCTACCCCCTACCCCCTCTCTCTCTGCTCGCACATACATATGTTGGCGCTCTTGACGATAACTTTTAACATTTTGAATTATGTGCAGTTGGCGTCGTTTGAAGCCGTTCGCCTGTTTTTTTTTATATTTTTTTTTTCTCAATTTTTCTCTTTTCTGTGTTTAGTTTGTTGTTGTTTCAGTCGAACAAGTTTCGACAACAGCTCGCTGTAAAGGTAGACAACTTCAACTTATTTTAATTGCAACAGCAGCACTAACAACACTAACAATAACAACAACAACAACACTAACAACTGGCAGACCAAATAAATAGTGGCCCAAGAAACAATGGCTCCAAGAAAAGTTATAATTATGTCTACACATCGTGCAAATTGCTAGCAGAGGAGCGATTCTTTTTCATTTTCTTATACCCTGTAGCAATTATCGACATCAAAAAAGAGAGTGATGGACTTACAAATCAGCATGTAACAGGGAAAAAGTCAATTGCATTTATTCTCTTGCAATTTTTAAGATAAACAGATGAATACTACAAATCGATAGCAAGCTTATTCCACTCAAGATTGATAGAAAATATAACTAGCATTAGGTCTTCTAAATGTTTTAAATATTTAATTGAAAAGTGAGTAATTAAAGAAATTAATCAATTTGAAGTAAATGACAGTTGCATATTTCATAAATTATATAGTATCTTCTTCATATTTGAAATATTATTATTAAACTGGCGAATAAACACAGGAATTATTGGAAAATTTCACAGCGATTACTTTCAAAATTTAAAATGGAATCTAAATTTTTTATTTTTAATTTGAAATTTCATTTGTTCATTTTTACTCTAGTAAATGAATTTAATATTGTTTTTGAGTTTAACAATATTTAATAAATTAATTGATAAGAAGTGAAAGTAAAAGTAAAATTGTCAGAATTAAAATTTCTTGTGTAATATTTCAGCTCTAACTACAGGGTATTTATCAGTCAACTACTAAACTCAAATGCCTCACTTTAGGTCTTACATTGTTGTCTGTGGTAACTGCAGGCCTCACAGTGGTGAACGTAGTCAAGGTAAGAGGAAGCAGGGGAGTTGCGGTTAGTGTCAGCTGTCCGACTTCTTGGCCATGTTATGCATGAGGTGACAATGCGCACAGTGTCTCGACACCATCCAGCAACAACAACAACTACTAAAGATCTACCATCAAAGAGTGTGCAATATGGGCTATGGCACAGTAGGCTGGCATATACCAAAAATGGTTCCAAAATCCATTAATACGCCCACATAGCCTAAAAGTGCACTTACTTATTTGTTACTTCATTCATTATTGTGGAATTGACAGGAAGTAAAATATGGCTTCATGATAAATTGAAGTAGATAATTTATGACATTTTCAGACTCTACGATTAAATTTGACGCTCCCTAAAATACAATACTAATTGTCTCTAATGCAGCATTATTGTCAAAATGTCATAAATTGTCTGAGACTCATTTCCACAAACTTTTATGTATTTCTTGGTATAAACAAATTTGAATATATTACTTTGACTTTATTCTATGATATTGATTGGTAGTGTAACAATTATATAATAACTTATTTATTCTCCCCTTATGATCGACAATATTTTAATTGCACAAGTGTCCCCATAATAATTACATAATGTCTACCTTTCTATTCTATTGAAACTCGTTTCTTTGAGCTTTCAGCCACACCCCTCACTTCTGTCACTGTCACTACATGGAATTATAATTCTCGACACGCACACTTTTACTTCCTCTTTGTTATTGTTTTCTTTTCTCAATATATTTTACATTCTATTTTCAAGGAATATGTACATATAGAAATTTGAGGGCGTGTTTAATTGATTGTGCACCACGGTGACAATGTCAGAGAGCAGAGTTAACAAGTGTTGTGAATGTGAATGACTGATTAACTGCTTAACAGTTAGCATTGTGAGTGTGTGAGTATACGAGTGTGTGAGTATATGAGATATGAGTGTTTGAGTGTGTGTGTAAGTAACGGGCCAATACATTGAGAGAGTAAGCCAAGTATTACGAGTACTTAGAGCATGTAACGTTAGGCCAGGCGAATGTGAGATTGAATGACTGAATGAATGACTGAGTGAATGAATGAATGAATGACTCAATTGCCAGTGCTATAGCTGTTGTTGCTGTGGTTGTTGTATCCATGGCCCTCCCATTGTCTTGTCGCTTTGGGGCTGATCACATTGGAAAGGCCACTTGGCAACTGGGCGACGCTTTTCTTAGCTCACTGTATATGCATGCATATGTATGTGGTGGGAGTATGTGTGTGTGTGTGTATGGCACATGCATGTGTCAGTCTTTGGGTGTGGCATGCAATGCAATTTGTATTTTCATTTGGCAATTCATTTGTTAGCCAAATATATTAAAAAAAACAATTTAATACCAAAAAATTGGCAGTCGCGCATGCGTTTTGACGTTTTTTGGCCATTAGATGCGGCGTTGTTAAGTGTATACAGACATGTGTGTGTGTGTGTGTGTGTGTGTGTGTGTCTTAGGTGTGTGTTTATAGTCGCCGCTGGAGGCCATTGACGTGGCTGAGAGCAGTGAAGCAGCAACAGACAACAGCAAACAGACAACAAACAGGCAACAGGCAACAATGTTGCTCAAATGTAAAATACGTTTTTATTTTTCTTAAGTTTTTTCTATGATTTTTTTTGCTTTGCATTGTTGTTGGATGCGTCGCCGTTTTGTTGCAAAAAAGGTTTTTGACTTCGACATTAGCGTATTTTAGTTTTTGTTGTTGTTATTGCTGACCTTTCTGACACGCAGTGGCAACAAGAGAAACCAAAACCGAAAAAACTAAAGTCAAAACCGAAGCGAAGCGAAGACAAAAAAACATAAAAAAGGTCCAAGTCCAATTAGCTGCTTTGGGAATTTTTGGCCTTTGCATTTGGCCTTTTGCATGAGCGTTAAAGAAACAAAATAGCCACGACTGTCCTCAGCTTACAGAGTCATATAAATAAATTGATTGACTGACTGACTGACTGAAGTGACTGATTGACTTACTAAACTGACTGATTGACTGTCTGTCTGTCGTCTGTCTGTTTTGTTGTGTCTTGACCGTTTAATGGCCAAAGCAAACTTGTTGACCAAGGCCAACAATCTGCATGCCAAATTCATGAGCTGTTTTCACTGCCCCCACCCCTGTTTACCCCCTCTTAGCCCCTTGTCGCCCCCTCTTCTTTTGGCCTCTCTCCCTGATTTGCCCTTCACTCAACTCGCAACTGCCATAAAATGCTTCCATTGCAGCTTCTTGTATTTTTATGCTTTTCAGCTTACAATGTAAGCTAACAGACAGTCTAAATGGCTAGAAGCAATGTGAGTTGAGTTGGGTGGGGAGGAGGGGGTGTGGGGGAGTTATAGCCAAGTTGTACTTAGCTTTAGGGTGGCAGTTATAGCCCAAGCCAGTCAGCTGCATTCTCAGCCCAGCAGGTCTGGGATTATTGGCCTAACCAAAGGCAAAAACATTGTTGTGCACAACCCACACACACACACGCACACTCCTCTCAGGTGTGTGTGTGTGTGCGTGTGTGTGTGTTTATGGATAATCACTGACCACAGCCAGTTCAGTTAAGAGCAGCAACAACAGCATCTTTTCAGTGTGTGTGTGTGTGTGTGTGTGGAATGTGTGTGTATGTCTAATGTCAGAGTTGCACTGTGTGCGTGTGTGTGTGTGTGTGAAGGTGTGTGGTGCAACCTGTGGCTAACTGCAAACTGGCATCCAGAATCCAGTTAACCGTAAAATTGGCCAATTGGCCAAACGTACACGCTGCGTATACGCAATGTGCTCGAGGGAATTGTTGTTGCTGTCGATGTTGTTGTTGCTTCTATGGATGCTGCGTGAGAGGATAAACGTCAAGCGATGGCAAAGTGATAAGCGTTACTAAAGCTACACTGTGAGAAATTAATGATTAAAGCATGAATGACTGAATCATAGCATTATTACAAAATCTAGTGACGAATCAAGTAAATTCAACAAAAAATTGAATTATATATTGATCACTGATATCAGAATCGAAAAGGAAATTTAAGAAATTAAATAAATAATTTTTTAATATAATAATAGATACATTACAACGATATTATTATTTACAGTGAAGATTTTCGAAATCATTTTAAAAATATCTACTATATCTACCTACCCGAGTGAACTCAGAATCTAGTGCAGATAGACAGAAAAACTTTGTTGGTATCTATAAAGTCGATTGAGTAACTTTTGTAAAATGTATTCCTTGAGACACTCTTTAAATTCGCTTCTATTAAATAGTCTCATGTCGGTCAGCTAATAAATATTAAAGTTAATTTGGGAGCTAGCCGAAAATGGGAAGAAAAGAATAATTTAAATTTAACTATTTATCAGCTAGAGGGTTTATGTTATTTAAGAAATATATTGTTTGTCATATTATTTGATATTTTTATATAAACATTTTCATTTTCCCCCTCTCTCCTTCTATCTCATTCTTTCTGTGTACAGTCATATCTCGCATGTGCTGACTATAAAAATACAACTCTTAAAACTAGTTAATTATAGTTCTTGCTTTTGTTCTTCATCTTCTTATTTCATTGTTAATTTTGAACAAGAATTTCAGCGTTGAGCTGAAAAATGATTTTTAGTTGAAAACTTTTAATTGAATGCCCTCCCCTCTATCACTGAGATTTTTCAATGCAATTTTGGTATGTTTCTGGTATGTTTTTAATACTCACATTTTGAGCAGCATTGTTGCTATTTGTGTAGTTGTTGTTTTTGTTGTTGTAGCTCCTACAGCAGCTGTTGTTGTCGTTGATGTTGTTCTTGTTGTTTTTGAATTTGCACTTTTCAAAGTCAAATGTTCAACTATTAAAAAAAATACATTAAAAAAAATATAAACAAAACATAAAAAAAATGTGTAAGAAAAATTGGCTTAAATTGTAAAGTATTTAGTTAATTAATTTGTATAATTTGTCGACGCGATTTGCTTCATTTGATTTGAATTGAGCATTTATTTGATTTGATTTGATTTGGTTTGTTTGTTGCTTTTGGCTATTTGTTTACTTGTTGTATTGGTTGTTGTTGTAGTTGCTACAGTTGCTGTTGTTATCGTTGTTGTTGTTGCTATTCACATTGTTGCACTTTCACTTTTCACTTTTAGTTTTCGACACAAAAATCAATTACAAATCTGTCTCAAAAAATCAACTTAAAAATTCAACTTCAGCCTCAAAAACAACATTTGCATGTCGCTGTGTGTCGCATGTGTGTGTGTTTGTGTGTATGTTCAAGAGTGATGTGTATATTACGAACTTTAAAAATTAATTTAAAAAAATCAAAAAAAATATCTTAATATTATTAATTTTTTAATTTTGAAACATAGGTATTTATTTAATATTTTTGAAATTTTTAAAGTTTGTTTTCTGAGTTTTTTGTTTCTTTGCGTTGCATGCAATGAAGTTGCGGCACTTGGAGCGGCTGCCTTTATATGGCCAACACACACACACACAGAGAGACACACATACACACACACCAATATATATAAACACACATATATACACTTCTTATACCATGAAATCGTCGCCGTCTTCTTCTTGGTCTTCGTTTAATTTTTTTTTTTATTTTTTTTGTATTTTTCTTTTTTTATTGGTTTGTTTTTGGGTTCGGTCTGGGGATATATAAATTTGTTGTGATCTTGGCGCAGCTTTCGGAGCAATCACTTTCGATTTCGCTGCCAGCTGAACGTGAAATGGCAAAATGATGAACGCAACAACCATCGAAAACCGTTGCTACCAAAAGCGCCGCAGTCAGCGTCGCAGTCGCCGTCGCAGTCGCGGTCACTGCTGCAGTCGCTGTCGGCAGTCGCAGTCGGCGAGCGGCAACATAAGATCAGAAACAGAGACAGAGAGATAGAGGGAGAGAGATAGCTTTAGACGGCGCTCAGTCGTTCAGTGTTTGCCTCGAGATTGGCAGGAGCTTGGCTTTTGGTTATGGCCATGTTAACACTAAATCATTCACACCTGCTGCTGCTGTGGTTGCTCTTAATGTTGTTGTTGCTGATGTGGTTGCTCTTAATGTTGCTGTTGTTGCTCTTGTTCTTGTTGTTGTTGTTACTGTCGCTGTTGCTGTTATACTTTCTGAAACGCAGTCGTTTTTCAATGGCGCTGAGATAGACTAGGAAGTTCAGTTGAGTTGTTGTTGCTCTGGTTGTTGTTGCTGTTGCTCTGGTTGTTGTTGCTGTTGCTCTGGTTGTTGTTGTTATAGTTGCTCTCGTTGTTGTTGCTGTTGCTACTCAGTTTGGGGCAAAACCCAGCGACATTCACTTGCATTTCGGCGGATTCTCTGCTCGTCTCCGCTGCAAGCTCTGCTCTGATCTCTGCACTCGCTATCCATCTCCCTCACGCTCTCCCTCCCTCTCTCTCTCTCTCTCTTTCTTTGGTATTTCATAAGCAGAAACTGGTATCTCTGCTGCTGTTGCTGTCGCTGCTGCTGCTGCTGCTGTTGGCCTCAAGGCCGTTCGTCGTCATCATTATTATCACGTTCATCATGATGATTATCATTATCATTGGCATCGTTGATTAACCGCATTACACATACGACGCGTTGGCCGCAGAGCAACTTGCTTTGACTGCAATTAGCAGGGCAGCCGAGCACCGTTTTTTTGCCGAAACCGAAGTTAAAGTCGAAGCCGAAGATAAAGTTGAAGCCGAAGCTGATGCCGAAGTTGAAGTTGAAGCTGCAGACGAAGTCGAATCCGGGCAACAATCAACGCAGATCGCAGATCATCGTCATGTAAATTATGCCAAACACTTTCGTCTCCCTCTTCATCTCTCTCTCTCTCTCTCTTTCTCTCTTCCTCTTCTTCTTCATCTTCATCTCCGGCCGGCTCTCTGAACCAACCTGATCCAAGTTGACCACTCGCGCAATCTCAACCAACAGTTGTTGTTGCTGTAAATATTATTATTCAATCTTTTTTAGCTTATTGATTAACCGTTGTTCATTTGCCTATTTATGCAATTTTTATCATTTATGCCACACTTTTTTCTCTTTATTTGCCATCGAAGTGAAATGTGTCTGCGTCTTATGATGACTTCGAAATGCACTATAAAAATGTTAAATAAAAATATCAATTGTGGAATGTGATCGTAAATGACTTTCAACTTCCACTCGAGAAATGTACAATAGTTGTAAAATGTCCGTCAAATTGAACCTTTAAGGACAGTGACTTCCAAAAATAATTAAAAAAAGAACAATTTATTATTTTAAGACATTTTATAATATTTGTTTTTCGAACTGATTCTTTCAATCTGTGATAGCTCTTTGGTGGCTACTGCTTTAAGTATAAATATATGTTTAATTTATGGTTTAAGCTCACGTACTGGTTCATTTAAACACAGTTTAGACAATAAGAACTGTTTATCTTTAAAAATTTGATTATATTTTGAGTGAAAATTCTTCTAAGATGAAAAATATATTCAACTTATGCATCGATTCAATGATTTTTCTTTGAAAGCTACTGCTATGAGAAAAAATATATATTTTATTTATGGAATAATTTCAGAAACAAATATTTAAAAATAACCAATTATTTAAAGACAGTTCAGCTCCATCTTTAATTCTGTCATTACTCTTTGAACGATATTTTTATGAGAAAAAATATTTAATTTATGGGATAAGTTCACTAACTGGTTAAATTAAAACATAATTTTACCAAAAAGAACTGTATATTTTGAGAAATTTCATTATATATGTGTTTGAAAACTGATTTATATTCAATCTTTCAATATGTGAAAATTCTTTTCAGATGAAAAATATATTTAACTTAAGGTATACGTTCATAAGCTGGTTCAATTATAATGTAAATGATATTTTACCAAGATACTAACTTAATCAAAAGTGTCTTAGTAACATTTATAACATGTCATAAAATATATTTCCTAACTTTAGGAATTCCAATCTAATGCATTTATTTATTTAGTTTTTAATATAGGCTCAATAAAATTCAATTTTAAACTGGCTCACAAGTCATATACGTAGGTGCATGACTAATGAATCATTTGCTGAGTAAACTAAAATTATGGATTAAAATTTATGAAATTTATAGGATTAATTCACAGACTGGTTCTTTTTGCTCAGCATATTTGCAGTGATGAGGTTTCAAACTGGTTCATCGAGATATCTGTTGAAGTCTCTCGGCTCTGATGCTGAAATTTGGTGTGAAGTTTCGTCGATTCGAGTTAATATTACGAGTAGTTCAAAACTGGTGCAAAAATTAGTCAAATGTATTGAATTTCACACTCTCTCACACCTACAGCTCGAATGGCATCACTTAAAGTGTTTTTCAGTGGTTTTATAACGCCTCTTCCCTGTTATCCCCTCCTCTCCTCTCTTGTCGTGACTTTTCTCTCTCCTTGTGTTATTTTGACACATTTGTTTTGTTTTAGACGATTGATCAATCGATTTTCTAATTAGCATTGATCGTTACACTGAATCTCGAAATGAGCTTTATTTATTTTCAATTTATTATGACGAATGACAAATATTTGGCTTGCTTAATGGATGCGATCTTTGAAGTTACCTTTAAGTTGGGCCAGCGAACCGGGAAGCGATCCTGTCGACACTTAATATTCCCCTCAATTTCCTCACTGTCTCTCTCTTTCTCAGCACCTGGACTTGGACAAACAATGCCCAAAGTTGGTCATGTAATTTAGTCACAGCTGGTTTTTTTGTTATTCCCCCTCATTACTGTTGTGTTGGCCTTGGAGATGGCAACGTTGCCAGGCCGATTAAATTTCAAGTGATCGTCTGATCGCCTGGAGCCAGAACTCGATCAGTTCCGTTCAGCTTCGTTCAGCGGCGACGAGTAAAAAAGTCACAATGAGTCAAGTTATGTCGAGGTCACGTTGATCAAGTTACCAGAGCCCAACGAGAATCGTTAACATCAACAGACATGGCTATAAACCCAGCATCGAAATGCCAAAAAATTAAACAAGAAAAAACAACCACAGCCAGGATACAAAAAATATGAAGATGCAGAAAAATAAGCGGCGAGTGTTAATGCCAAATGGGGCGTGGCGACAGCCGAAGGACACTACAAACAATGCTAATGATCATAATCACAATTAAGTCTCGTCTTTTTATAGCAGTGGTCAACAGAATAAAAAAACCACTTTACGAGGTAAAAGTCTAGTGACGAAAACATTTTCATGCCCCAAAATTTCTGATATCCAATTTTGTGACGAATAATATTAGGTTTTACACATAAACTATTTTAAACATAATTTTGGCACTCGGCACATTGCGCTAAAATGTCTACTCATTCTTCAAACCAAACAAAACTCACTATTTTGCGCAGTGCCGAATCCAAAAATTTTGTTTAAAATAGTTTATGTGTAAAACCTAATATTATTCGTCACAAAATTGGATATCAGAAATTTTGGGGCATGAAAATGTTTTCGTCACTAGACTTTTACCTCGTAAAGTGGTTTTTTTATGGGATATCAGAAATTTTTGAATAAGACATCAGAAATATTAAAATTGCAATATTTGATGTGATTTGATGTGTAGTTTTTTCTTAAATTGTCAAAATGTGGGAAAAAATACCTTATTTAACCTGTAGCTTAAACTTTAAATGTATGCCTAGAGCCCTTCGAAATACCTTTCCAACGATATATAGATCGCATCTGTAGCTTCTATCGTTTGGATGCTATGGGGGCTTAAATTTTAGCGGCTTTTAGCGATTTCCCGCTAAACTAGCGATTTTTCGAAAAAGTCGTAGAACAAACGATTCTATATTTTTGATTATAAAATGATTTATATGCCGCAAAAAGAATTCCCTCCCCACTTGCAAGCAGTTTATTTCCACATTACGCTGCAAGCAGTGTACATACTGCATATTTACAAGCAGTAGTGTGAAGGTAAAAGGTATATTCAGTTAATAGGTAATATCTTGTCCAAACGAATTTTGACAGATATGTGTTATATGTCAAAAAACGCGGAATCAAAGTGCCTATAATAAATAAAATATTTTAGTGTGATTTCATGTGTAGATTTTTCTTAAATCGCTAAAATGTGAAAAAAAAACTTTATTTCACCTGTAGCTGTTTACCTTATTACTTAAAAAAAAACGTTGAAGGTATGCCTAAGAGCCCTTCAAAATACCTTTTCAACGATATATAGATCGCAACTGTAGCTTTTATCGTTTGACTGCTATAAGGGTTTTAATTTTAGCGGTTTTTAGCGATTTCCCGCTAAACTAGCGATTTTTCGAAAAAGTCGTAGAACAAACGTTTCTAGATTTTTGATCGGGAACAAGTCCTCATTCAAACTTTAAAGCTAAATCAACGCTTTGATACTAACAAACAGACAAACAAACAAACAAACAAACAAACAGACTGACTTTTCATCTCGTTTTGAGAAGGGCACCAAAAATTTCAAAATTAATTATCTTCTGAGCCAGTGATCGGATTTTGATGATCAAGGTGTCATTCGAAGCGTATTTTTGATTAGAATAGTAAAAAATAAAAAAAAAAATCAAAAAGGCTCCAACGGCCCCATTAGCTCAAATCATTTAAAATTTGCCCCTCCCACTTACACCTGTTTATCTCACGAACCAGGTGAGTTTTCAAAAGTCTTAGTATGCACATTTGTAAGTTTAATTGATACCTTTCGATCGGTTTATAACTCGACCTGATCGGACAGTCGTAGCAAATTTTCCATTCTTCCTGTGTATATATGCTAGTCGCCTTCGCACCCTTCGTGCTGCTTTCGTCACTAGCGCGGACTGCCGTCCGCAGTGATTTAAGCAAAACAAGTTCCAATGACACTGTCTGAAAGTGACAATCAAAACTCAATGCAGCTGCTTCACATGCATTTTGAAAGACATATTATTATGATTTCCATTTATATTAAATTATCTAAAAATTTACAAAGCTTTTATACCCGTTACTTATAAAAATTAGTAAAAGGGGATATTGTATTCGTTGCAATGTATGTAACAGGGAGAAGGAAGCATCTCCGACCCTATAAAGTATATTGTATATATTCTTGATCAGCATCAACAGCCGAGTCGATATAGCCATGACCGTCTGTGTGAGTGCCTAGATCTCAGAGACTATAAGAGCTAGGGCAACCAAATTTGGCACACAGACTTCTATAAGCCCCACGCAGATCAAGTTTGTTTCAAATTTTCGCCACACCCTTTTTAAGATATTAAAATTTTTTTACTAATTAACGTTTACTACTATTATTACCTATCATCCTACTAAATCGTAACAAGATCGGACAAATAGAAAGGTGGTAATGGCTGATTTATATTTTTCAGCAAATTTAATTTAATTTATTTTTAGCAAATTATTTGCAAACTCAAGAAAGTATTTAATCTTTTATGTATTAATTTTGATTAAATAAAAGAGCAGATCTCGAAAGCTGAAAATGTTTTTTAATTAATAAATTTCACGCAAGTATTATGCGGTTTTTTAGTTAATTTTTTGTGTTTTACTTTTTATGTGCCTTTAAATTTTGTAGCCTAGTAATTTGACCTCGAATTCTCTATAATTTAACATATGTATTTGAATATACCTTTGAAGTGCTTTAAATGAATATGAAAGCATTCAGTAAGGATGCAGTAATCAGGCCAATTTAGGCTAAACAATTTTACGTTATTTTTTCAATACTTTATCACATATAATTTAGTTAAGTCTGTCTGAATGGATTTTAAAGCACATCAAAGCTCTCAGCAAATGTGTATAAAATTAAGTTTTGTTAAGCTCCGCAAATATGTATATATTTTCTATATTTATCAATATTCTGCACATCTTTATAAAAGTTATATTTAATTTAAACTAATTGCTCTTGCTAACTTTTTACAGCTTTGACACTATTATTTTGCCTAACGATAATTTTTAACTTAGTTATTTACTTTGGATTTACAATGAGGTCAAGGTTATTTGAAGTCGCTTTTTAAATTAAAGCTCAAGAGAAGTTGAAGTTGCATTCGAGTTGCATAAAGTCAAAAATTGCAGCTGCTTAGTCTCATCATAATTTGAATATTTATGGCGTTAACTCAAACTATTTGGTTCTCTCTCTATTTTTATTTACTTTTTTTGGATTCAGGCTAATTAAGTGCGGTATGAAGTCACACTTTAAGCCCGTTGACGTTGACTCAGCTGAGCTGCTAAGGGGATTTGGTCTGTCTGTCTGTCAACAGCTTGATATTCGCCAGAGCACTTGCTTCTCCTCCTTTTCCTCTACTTCTTCTTTTCCATCTTCTTTATCTTCTTCATCAACATCGTCTTAATCTTCTTGCCAACATTTAAAAGTTTTTTTTTTGATTTTTTGGAGACCAAAAAAGCGAAAAATACAAAATAAACACGCAAATGACATTCAAATCTTTTTGGTATGCGCGCCTGTTGCTGCCGTTTTATGAGACGAAAATAAATAAAATAAAAAAGCATTTTCAAAGGAACTTGAGAGACAGTTATGCACACACACATACACACACACTCGCAGCGTGTAAAAATAAAATAAAAATAAAGTTGTTAAGTAAAAAAATAAAAAAAATATATATTTAAAAAAAAAATTAACAACAACTGTTATTCAACAATTTGTGTGTGCGAGTGTGTGTGAGTGTGTGAGTGTGTGTGTGTAAGTGTGTGGAGTGTATAAATAAACAGGAGTGGCCGACTTGGAATGTTAATGCGCTGCAATCGTTGGTGTTGCCGAGAGCCACTCCAAAAGAGTCGCACGTAGGCAACAACAGCAACACCGACGCCGACGCCGATGCCGACGCCTCTGTCGCTGCCAGCGTCGGCTGCAACGCCAGCTGCGAGGCGACGCCAACGCTCGCATCGCTTAAAAGCCAAGCCGGGCCCTGCACTGAGCCCAAAAGTTACGTGAACTTTGCACATGACGACAAAGGGAGAGAGGCAGAGAAAGAGGGGGAAAGCAAGAAGAGTGTTAGGGGAGGGTGCAAAAGGGGGAAGGACACCTGAAAGGTGAGCTGCGGGAATCGAGAGAGGTGGGGGATCGAGTTGTAGTTGTTGTCTGACCATTAAGTGGCGATAAGTGTTTGGGGGCCACAGGTACACAGAGCCAAATTAAAAGATCATTCTAAAATTTAATTTTGAAATTTCGGATTTTTTAAGGTCTGTAATCCAATTTTTATATTAACACAATATGCGGAAAAAATGGCAACCAATCAGCGTTCAAAGAGTCGAACAAAGTCGAAAACATTTGATTACACTGGAAAAGATTCGTTTTAACACCGTTTGGCTTTGAAATTTCCCCGGTCTCCGATTTTTTTAGTGTACCGACTGGACAAAAGCCAAAAGAATTAAACGGCCTGCAGTGCCCCCTCCCCTTCCCCTCTGCCCCCTCCCTACTCACCCCTCTTAGTAGCACTCGCATGTGTAGAGTCAAGTAAAATTTATAACTGTCAATTATTATGCAAGAGTTGTGAGCAGCGAGCAATGGATGGAGGCGACTCCTCGCCGCGCCTCGCAAAGCCAATCAGGAAATACCCGAATCCACAGACAGAGATAGCAACAACAGGGAGAGACAGATACAGAGAGTGAGAGTGAGAGCGAAAAATACTGTCAAAGCTGTAAACATCTCACACACTAAGTAAACCCAAAATGAGTCTCCACTTCTACAGTTGCCTCTGCCTCTGCCCCTCCCCTTCCTATGTCCCTCCCACCACTCATAAAAAACTCCCTATATCTAGTCTCAAAATAAGAAGCGTACCGCAATCGACTCGCATAATCAAAACACGTAGTATCCATACTCTTACCCACAGTCCATAGTCCCCACATTCCCATGTCCCACTCCCTTATCCCCATTCCCATTCCCCATTCCCGTTGCCAGTGTCCAGATTCTGTTCCCGTTGCCTGTTAACAGTTTTGTCGTTGTTTTTTTCAATAATTTTTATCGCTCGGTTGCTTTGAATAGCCTGCAATATACCCTAACCAAGAACTGGCTAAAAAGTGTTGGGTATAATAAGCTATACACTGATAAAAAATAAATTAAATAAGGTAGAGTCTTTTCCAACATCATAAAAGCTCTTTTTAAATACTCCAATAAATATTATAGTCAATAGATAGATGTTGAAAATAACCTTGATGAACATTTTATCAGGCACAATCCTATATAGATTCCACTGAAATTTAGTGTGTGTATTTCTAGGCGGGATCTCTAATTATATTGTGAATATAAACGAATCAACTCAAAGAAATCATCGAGAAATGCTACTATAAGATAAAGACTCGATTTAAATTGATATAATTATCGATGCTTAAACATTATTCCGTCAAATAGAACATAAGAATCATAATGATTGTTTTCTGTTTTTTTTTCATTCAAAAAGCTAGGGTATTTTACAGTCTTAGCTAACCTTTTGAGCGGTTACTCAATTATTTGATGACTTCTTTTTTGTACTTCACACAAAACTTTTTATATGTGTTTTAATACATTTCTCATTAATTGTCTTCGCTGTCGCTTTTTGGCTTATACTTATTGGCCATTGGCTGGTCGGTCGTGTTCTTAGGAGTGCCGCTCCAGGCCGAGTCCCGGTCCGGTCCAGGTAGGTTCAATGTACGTCTGAAGAACCTTAAGTCAAGAACCTCAAGAGCAACTCAAAAGCGATTCCGGGAGACACGTTGCGTGTGTGGGGCGACAATTGTCGGAGTCTTGACAGAACAACATCAACATTAATAGTTATCATCTCTTTAATAATGATGTTGATAGATTTGATGTAGGCTGACATTAAATGATTCACTGCAACTGCCTTTTTTCTTATTTTTTGCGACAACATTAAAAACTTGAACAGATTCTGAACAAAGCGAGAATTGCGACCTTCATAGCTGTTTTCACGATTTCCGGTCTGTGGATCATATATTTTTTTTTTTGTATCTCTTTAGTATTTTTAGTATTCAGCGAGTCAGTCTTCAATCTTAAAGTTCGAGTAGTGCATAATTAAGTTTGGAAGTTGTTTTTAAGCAACAATTGGAGGTCTTTTTCATCAATTTATAGAGCAACTCGATCAACTGTGAAGCCCCAAAATGAACGAAACTGAATTAACTGCATACTAAACAGATCACTCAGAAGGACAAAGATCTTAAAATAAGCACTAAGCAGGAAGACAAAAAGCATCAAACAATCTGAGCATGAAAATTAAAATGGAACAAGGCATGATAATATGATAATAATAATCATCTAAGTACGAGAATATAAAAATTATGAAATGATAAAATGTTACATTTAAATCGTTTATTTGTTACTCTTAAATTCTGAATTAAAAAAAAAACAAATTGATGGTGAAATTAAATAAAAAATTAAAAGAACTCTCAAGGTATTTTTACAATTATTTTAGACATTTTATTTTTAATTTTTTATAAAATTTATATAATGTATAACGTGCCTTTAACTATTGTTTTTAATTTTTTTTTTAAATATATAAAAATTACTTTTATTTATTTGGCTTCAATAAAAAATATATTAAAAAATATTATTTAAAATCAAAATAAGATGTATCTAATGATTTTTTAATAAAAATTGACATTGAAATATTTCTTGATACTTTTTTAAATCAACCCAAAAATAAGAGGTAAAATTAATTGATTTGTTAAAAATTAAAATTTATAGTTTATCCTGTGTCCAGGATTGTGTATTTAAGGTATTCCAATTCAATCAGATTATTTTATTAAGACTTCGATCTTTAGACTAAAGATAATATCCAAGGTCTCATTCTCAACTGATGCTTCAAGTTGCATCAGTTTAAATCTAAAGATTTTCAAATGATTTGAACAAAGTGAATGCATCGCATATACAACTCTGGTTAGAGTATAGATACCCCGCTTACGTCTTTCCACTGAATCAAATGCCATAATGAGTCGGGTTTTCTTTGGGTCAAATCTTGGTGTCTGCAAAATTGTTAGATCATAAATCTTCGAGGGGGGCCACAAAAGAGCCAGAGACGCGTTGGCCAAGTCGAGCTGGCCAAGACAAGTCGACCCCCTGCCGCTGTCTAATGACTGTCCAGTTGCAGTCAGCTCACTCAATCATGCCATCAGTCAATCAATCAATCAATGCGCCATTGAAATTATTGTATGCAGCATCGCCCAACCTCCGAGCTAAAGTATTTCTCTTTCTAACTCCAACTCTCTATCTCGCTCTTGCAATGTGTCAATTCCAAGTGCAAAAAAAAAAAATATAATATACTCAAATATTGATTATTAAATTATGATCAAGTTTTGTAGTCAGTATTCGTTATTCACTATATGGAATTCAGTATTCGGTATTCGGTATTTAATCGCGTTGTAGTTTTTGACCCACTTTGATTTGTTTTTCTCGTTGTTGTTGTTGTTGTTTCCTTTTTGGTGCTCTTTCATTACAAAATTTGTTTAATTTTAAATTGTTTAACTTGAAATTGAGTCACGGCGTCTGACTGCGCGGTCGACGTCGACTACACCAGCAGCAGCGGCGACGGCGACAGCGACTGCGACGTTGACAGCGCAGCCTCGAGAAGTTACATAAAATGGCATTAAAACGATTCAAAGATTGAGTTGTGGGGAACAAGCATAACAACTGAGAGAGAGAGAAGATGAAGAGAGGGATGGAAGAGAAGTGCAGGCAGTGGGAGGAGTGGGAGAAGACAGAGAGGCGGAGGAGAGGGAAGGAGAGGGCAAGTCTGGCCCCAGGTGAAAAACCTGATGCGAGTTTAAGACAAACGGACATTTGGCATTTGCATGCTATCAAGCATGTGTGTGTGTGTGTGTGAGTAAGTGTGTGTGCGTGTCGATCAGGTGAAACAAGAAGAAGAAGAAGAAGCAGAAGAGTTGCATTGACAGACAGATCCGTAGTCCGAAACAGTCCAATGGAAGCGATCCCAACTGTAAAAGGTGAACAACTTTTTTTTGTCTTTTGTTTTTACTCGCCAACCTCTCTCTCTCATTCTCTTTCGCTCCCACTATCTGCCTCTCACTCACTCCCTGTCACCCCCCCCCCCCCCCCCCCCAGTGTTTTTCACTTTTCTCGCTTTGACTCTTTATGGCATTTAACACTTTGACATTATTGCCAACAGTCAAGTCAAGTCAAGTCAAGAAGAGACTGCGACTGAGACTCGATGATCATTAATTGACATTGATCATTAATCATTGATTCCAAAAATGCTGCATCTTCCGTCTTCTGTTTCTTCCAATTCTTCCCCCTCTTTTCCTCTCTTCCTCCCATCTGCTTCTTCTCCAATTGACGACAACTTTATTAAAATGACATTTTTTGGGTATTTGGTAATTTGGTAATTTGCATCAACTCAAAGCTCAAGCAAACTTGGTCTATTTTTTATGGCCTGACCAAAATGCTGATAGCTCTAGCTTTAAACTCTATCTCTATCTATCTATCGCAGCTGAAGCTGAAGCTCAAGGCCAACATCAGACGTCAGTCTCAGTCTCAGTCTCAAAGTAAGTCTCAATCTCAGTCTTAGTTTTAAGTGCGTCAGCCTTAGAGACAGACAACTTTGTATGCTAACTAACTAGTTGAACTAGATTTTTGTAGCTCGGTGGCCCGGTTTGAGCTCGAATATTGAGATCGAGATCGCGATCGAAAGACAGAGATAGAGAAAGGGAAAGAGCAATTCTCGCAGAACGTAAGAGAACACATGGCAACTGACATTTCGAGAATTGCTCTTTCTCTGCCTCTGTAAGTTGAAGATGGACAAGATTTGAGTTAATTATTATAATCATTGTGATCTGTGTGATCGTTACATCTCAAATCTTTTTCTATATCTCTTTACATCTCAAAGTAAAAGATTTCTGAAACATATTGCTTTGTTTTTATATGCAAAGATATCACAGATCGCAGTAAAAGTAGTAAAGATCGTTGACCACTTATGTCTCTCCAAAAAAGGTTTTCACATCAAAGATGGCATCAAAAATACATAAGAAAATCGATATATAATACTCATAGATTCCGATAAGATGATCTCAATAATGATCGCTACGATTATATAGATAATGATCATTATTATAATCTACATAAAGATCGACATCATGATCTAGATAAGGACCTCTGAAGTCTCATCTATTTTCTATGTTCTTTTATGTTTTATGTATTTACGATAAGTAAGATCAGTCTTAAGATCTTTTAAAATCAAGAAGAAGTATAAGTGATTGGTGTTCTCTGGACAGATTTGAATGCATGGTAAGGGATCAGGGAGTTTTGTCGATTTCCACTGCAAAGAATGTCTGTGATCAGTTGATCGTGAGTAGCAACAAGTGATGGCTGATCGCTGATTGCCGATCGGTGATCGGTGAACAGTAACCGGTGTCTAGTGGCAACTGGAAATAAAATACCCAAAAAAACCGCAAATGTGATGAGTAAGTTAAGGTGATCGTGATCTACTTGTCAACACCTACACGATTTTTGGGCTTTTTTTGTGGCTTACACTCAATAACGGCCGCTTCGAGTCGCTGGTTCCGGTTTCCAGTTGCCGTTTGTCGTTTGCCTTTTGGCCATTTGCCTTTTGCCGTTTGGTGTTGCGGTTAAGTGATCACTGATCGTCGACCGCTGATCGTTGGTGTAGATCGTTGTTGTAGATCAGCGATCGCTCGATGGTCGCCGGGTTATGCATTTGGCATGCGGCATGTGTAGTAAATATTATCGACTCTGGCTCTGGCATCCACTTAGCCTACAGTGTTAACTAATTATGTGTGGCCAGCACTCTCTGGTAGATGAGCAGGTGACGGGGGGGAGAATCGAATGGATTTGACGCTGACGTAAGACAAAATTGATAATAAAAACAAAATGATGATGGGCACAAAATTGTGTTTGTGGTTCGGTTGATTGGTGAAAAGTTTTTGGCATGTGAGTTGCATAGTATTCATTTGTAAATAGTCTTCGATGTCGTTATGCTTGTTACTGTTGTTGGTTGTATTTGACTTTGTATTTGTAGCTGTGCATGAATGGAAAGTGCACTGAAGATTCGCCATCTATTCGTAATTGTGAAAGAAAGTTGTTGAATGAACCAAGGCAATTAGCGACAAACACACACATAACACACAGAAAACACTTTGGATTCAAATCCAAATGAAAATTATCTTTGACATTAGTTATTTTTAAACGGTATTTCAATCTACTGAGAGTGGACTTTAATATTATACTACCAAAACAATCGAGTTTGCTAACCAGTCGAAAAGTCCAAGTGTTAAATTTCTTCATAATATTTTAATTAGATCCTGAGATATTATCCCGAACCACTTGAGAAAAATTTGCTAGATTGTTGACTATAAAAATCAAAGGTAATTATTATTCAGGCAATAAAGCTGTCAAAATTTCTTGAAATATCATTTAATAGCTATATCTTCAGTAAAAGTATTATTTATTAAATACAAAATTGGACCTGTTCAAGAAAATATATTATCTACTCTCATACCAAATTTCAGCCAGATATCTTAAACAGATCCTGAGATATCAAATCGAACCGAGACAGGTATGGTAATGGCAATTTTCCGCTGAAGAAGCTGCTCTGATATGGAATTGAAATTGAATTTTCATTTCCATTTCCACTTCCACTTTGAAATCGAAGGCATAACTCGGAATCGCAGGCCATCATTCCCAGACCAAAGCTGAAGACACAAGTCTCATCGTTTTCTAAAAATATCAACAACAACAATAGCGAAAACACGAAACAAGTGGGCGACTGACAATTTCAAGGCTAATTGTGTTGGCCAGAGGTGGCCATTTGTCCAATTGGCCTGCTCGGATCTGGTACAGTATCATGAAGATCATGTGATACAATCTTCGCATACTTGCAACAAGTTGTTGTTGTTGCTGTCAGAGTTGTTGTCATTGTTGTTGTTGCTGTTGTTGTTAGAAAACTCGTTGTCTGCGGCGACGACTTTCATTATTCGAAGCGAACCGATTGAACAATCGATGAGCGTTTTTGGAAATTGGCAAAAGCAAAGAAATTGCCGGCAATAAATACTCGAACACAGCACAAAAAAGACAGAGACCACTGCAGCAACAACAATGAGTACTTAAACGATAGTGAGTGTGAGTGTGAGTACACTCATGAGTACACTCGCATGTAACAGCGCCAAACGAAATGCAGTTAAATGGCAAAGACCGTGAAAATGTCAGACGAAAAGCCAGAAAAAACATGACGTTTGATCGCTGAATACCCTACAAAGTTGGGACCACAAAACAGGCATAACACAATGCTAATTAAACTGGTGACACTTGACTAAGATATGATACGATACTCTGTCTGTACAGCAGATTGAAGTATTGTTAATATTTCCACAGAAAATGTGATCTGAAAAGGGTTTAATTGGGAGTAAACTCAACTATTTAATATTGATATATGTTTGAGATTTATGTCTGGATAACCCTATGATATTAAGCTGAAATATGGTATATGAGTTCAATTACACTAATAAAACAGATCGCTTTTCTCGACGCAGTTTTTAGACGATCATTTTGGATTTGTTTTGAAAATATTGTTAAATTTGGAAAAGTTTTCTTTGCTTAGTTAGCATCTATGGGATACATATACATATTTGAAATGATATTTAAGATATTTGATATTTAAGTAGAATCTATGTTCACGTTGTTCTATCCTATGTATAAATTTGAAAATTGCTTTTTTCAAAACGATGTTTACTTCTATGGATAAATTTGTTGATAATCCTCTTCCAGAGTAGCTTAAAGTCGAGTTCTTTAAGTTCTTGCCTTAACTAGTTGATCTTAACAGTGCAGATCTTTAACAATAAATATAGCATTAACGATGATTATAGTCTGCATATTGAGATATCAAATATTTACAGGGTAAACAAGTGTCGTTCAGCTTTTTGCTTAAGTTTGTAGCTGCTTCATCAGCTTCAGTCTTTGCTTACCATTTGCTATTTGCTCGCGATTGTCATCGATTGGAAATTTGTGCGAAAATTGATGAATGCTGATCGAAATGTTGCAACAGCAATAAAAATAACAACACATAACAACAGCAATAACAATAGCAGTGATAATAATATTAGTAACAACGGTAACAACACATAAAGATAACACTTCACTAAGCGCCCTTTTCACTTTTTATTGGCGCCCTTAAAAAAAATGTGGTAATAATAATAAAAATTAAAAAAAAGAAGAAAAAAACAGAAAAATAAATGCAGTTTTTTGACTTTTGTCTTTGTTTAACGTTTTGTTGCAAAGCTTTTTAGATAAGCAACAACACCAACAGTAATGTTTTATAAAATCCAGCGAATGTTGTGGCCATTTGCTTAGTTAATTGCATATGTGTGTGTGTGTGTGTATCGTTTGTTTTGTTTTTTAAGCATATAAACACACACTCATACTAGATACACTCTCTTCTGACTTTAAGCTTCATCTTCGTCTCCTCAGGTAAAAGCATCAGGGCTTGACTATCTGTCTGTCTGTCAGTTTCACTTCCGACAACCCACTCTCAACACACACACACACACTCACACACACACCCCCTTTAAACACACACTCTTTTAAGTATGCACAGAGCTCTTTAGACGCGTCCAATTACCTCAACAGACTTTCCGTTAATGTTTCGAATTTCGAAAAACTGGCAACAGAAAAACCAAAAGTCAAAAAAAAAAAAAACAAAAACATAACTCCACATATATGTAGACAACACACACACACATACATACGTATACATAATATATGCCAAAGTGAATTGTTTGTGCCGGGAATGGAAGTTGGAAGTTGGGATTGGGCATTGGGATTGCAGCTTAACTGCACCTGAGCACTATGGAGTCTTTAACCCTTTTATTGGAATACACTCATGTTTTATGCAAATGCTTAGATGAGTTCTCAACCTGCAATGGTGCATTCCAAAAATATGTACCTTAACAGTTAAATTAAATTAAATTTCTTGCAAATTGTATAATTTGTTAAAAATGGTACAATTTTTGTTGCCTTACAAAATCTCGATATATGCTATAGTATTATGGACAAGAGTTGGTCAAGCTTATTATATTTTATCATTTTTGAACAAAATCTTAAAGGCATGATAACACATCTGAAAGTTTGATCTGAGTAGATTGAAAAAGAAAAAATTGCGTGGGTTATTGATTGATTCTTTATATTTAACCAATCCTTGTAAATGTTGGGTAAAATATAATTGACCCAGACTTAAAAGTCTTTTTAGTCTATAGCTTAAAGTTTACATTTATTTAGTTATTATTTAATAATTTTAATTTAGTTCAAATGTTATTATATTTTATTTACTTTTTGCTGACTGCACTTAATTGTGCTATAGTAAATAAATAAATTAATAATACTAAAATAATGCAGAAATCTTGACCAAAATGATGTATTGCGTTTAAGAGTTTTTTATGTATTTAAGCAATTTGGTAAAAAGTTCCCATAGTTTTTACTAGGTGCATGTGTGTGTGTGTGTGTGCGCGCAGTGTATGTGTGTGGGTGCAGTGTGCCATGAAGTCACACACACAGAGTGAGAGAGAGAGAGTATAGGACAAAGCTCGGCAGGCTGCAAATTTGACGGGGATCGAGACTTGGACTGAGACAGAGAATTCGACTTGGACTGTCAACAAATGAGACTGAGACTTAAGCTAGCACTTGGACTGAGACTGAGACTCGGAGTGAGACTCAGACTTGGTTGACTGCCTCGTGGTAACTGTTGCCAACTGTTGCACACGTCGCCATCGCCATCGTCATCGCCATCGTCATCGCCGTCGCCGTGGCGAGACCAGAATTGTTGATTTTGTAATTGTTGTCTGTTGCATTTGTTGTTACTTCAGTTTTTATATACATTGCGGTTTCTATATTATTTCTTTCTTATTTTTTTATGTTTTTATTGCAGCGAGCTTAACTTGTTGTTGCCTTTTTTATTGTTATTGTTGCTGTTGCAGTTGTTGTTGTTGTTGTTGTTGTTGGGCAAGTGAAGACAAAGACTGTCACGAAGATCATTTGAGATTGGAATGGAATGAGTCATGAATCGGCTTGCGGCACATTCACCTATAAGAACCGAGTGCACTTAACTGAATAGTTCAATGAATCACAAATCAATTGGCAATTGACATTTGCCGATTATCAATTACCAATTACCAATTGAATGCCACTTGCCACTTTCTTAATCAGCTTCCGTTCGATGACCTAGAAATATGATAGCTTTATTATTTTAGAATAATGTTAATTTATTTAACATTTTTAATAATCTTTATTTAATTTTTAATTTATAATCAGCCTTATTACTATAATTAACAATTATATTGATTTTATGCTCTTATTTTCTTTTAAATACAGTCGAGCTTCCCTAACTCGAATCACCATTATCCGAGAAAAAAGTTCGAGTTAAGGAGACTTCGAGTTAGGGAAGCAGAATTGTATGAAATTTGCTCGCTATTGCCACTCAATTTTGTTCGAGTTAGAGAAAATTCGAGTTAGGGAAGTTCGACTGTATTTTAATTTAATTCAATTTATAACTAACAAAATTTATTTTATTGCTTTTTCAACTTAAATTATTTTAATTTACATTATTTTTAATTAATTCAATTTATTTCGATTCACAATTATAACTGTTTATGTATTTTTAAATTTAATTTACTTATTTAAAGTTGACTCTACATTTTTTCCAATTTAAATTTTCATCTGCTCTTCCGTTACAATATGTCTTTCAAATTAAATTAAAACAAATAGCTTTTTGACACTTGCGCGCATTGTAATACATATAACAAACAATTTTTGTCACGCACTCGTTACGTGTCCAAGCGTGAGCTAAACATTAAATTTCGTTAACCGTGCTAAGCGGTTAGGTGTGTGTCTAAATAAACTATTCGTTAACAGTGCTGAAACGGTTTCTTGTGTTTGTCTCAATGAGCGTTCGTTAAGTGAGCTAAGAAACTAAGAGAGCGGCTGTATGCGATTGCTCTTAAAAGTATACTCTTATACTGAATACTTATAGCACGGACGCAAACCAACAAGCAAAGTGTTCAACAAGTTCCACATTCAACGAAACTGTGTGCAATGACTTTGCTAAGTATGTCTTAAAAATAATGTAGCACACTTTTAGGCGGCTGCTTGAAGAAGTTTCTCTAAAAAGTTGTAAAAATATTTAAATTAAATTAAAAATTAAATAAAAACAATTTAAAAAAAAAACAAAATGCAAAATTCGGTAAATTAATTAACTTTATTTTAAAACTAGTTTGGTGTCAAAATTAAAAAAAAAAACAAAAAAAAATTGACAAATAAAAATAAAATTGAGAAAAATAAGATATCGAAAATTCGAGAAAAATTCAACAAAATTTTTCAAAGCTCTAGCTCAAAAAACAAAAGCAACAAAGCTTTGTAGTGGTGGTATTGGTAATTGGAAGTTGAATTTCTGTGGGACAAGTTAATTTATTTAAAAGCGCATTAAACTTGTTAATAAAGTGTTTTTATACTTTATGGAGCTGCACAGCAAACACAGCTGAAGTTGTGAATCAAAAGATGTCGTTGAGTTTTGATTGATTTTCATTTCTATTGAGCGGACTGTTTGTTAGTGGTAATTTGCAATTGGTAATTGGAAGTTGATGGCCGACAATGAGTTGCAATATCTGTGGGACAGGCTTTAATTTATTTTATATCAATTTTTTTCTTAAATCTGTTTATTTAATGTTGGCTAGAAAAATCGACAAGATATACAAAAAAAAAAAAAAAAATTTAATTCAAAGCTATTAATTAGAAAATATTACAAAATAGTTTGAATTAAAAAAAAAAAATAATTTAGAAATATTTATTAATAATAATTACAATTAATTTAGTATTTGTTGCCAGAAAAAAACCCAATCAGATCAATTAATATAAATGTTAGTAGTTAGTTTTCCATTTTTTGTTGTTGTTGTTGTTTTTATTTGTTGTTGTTGTTGTTATATCATATCCAGAGCTCAAGATGACATCATGCGCTGTTTGAATGAAATCGATCGCATGAATGATCTAATAAAATACTACAAATACAATGCAAAATACAATGAATGCCATGAATCAACAACATCAGCAGAAGCAACAACAACAATTTGCCATTGAAATTGCACCAAAATTGCAGCCTCACCAATTAGACAGAGGCGTAGTGTGCGAGAGGGGTCAGCAGCAGGGGGTGGTGAAGAGGGGGGCGTACACTCAGAAAAATTACAAAAATTGGTACATAGATTGATACCATGTTGTTTAGAATTTTTTAGGAGCAATTTGGTCTTTAATTTTTTTCTTTAAAGCCCGAATCGTTTTTGAAAGCTTTAACAACCGTTAAATATTTAAAAAACGACTTTACATTCCTTAATTAAGAAATATACACGCAAATTGGTTTTAGACTGTTTCGTTTCAAAAAAAAAAAAAACTTAATCTTGAATTAAAAAATTTGTTAAGTACGTTTGGAGCTCTGGTTCAACTCTGGTTCAACTCAACAAACAAGTTTTAACTTTTAGTTCTTTTTGCATTCGCTTGCTTAGAATTCTCAAATGGTTCTGTCTAGTCTGCTATGAAAAACAATTCGATGGTCATTGGGAAGTTAAGACTATATACATCTGTTATAACTGAAAAATTCCAGAAGTCACTCTTTACTTACTAATACGAGATTATATCGAGCACACAAAGTTCTTTAAAAAATTCTGAATCGTGCTTGACTTATCCAAATACTCTTGATATTATAAACTTCTCTCTCAAATTGAGATTTTCGAACTTGAATCAAGCAATTTCAGGATCACTGAGCTTTTGACATCGGAAGTTCTTGATTCACGTCCGAACGTACTTGAGTTTTCTCTCAGTGTAAGGGTTTGCCAGACTCACGCTTTGAATTTCATCAGAAACAGACGCGGTGTCGCCAGTTTCCCATTCCCATTCCATTCCACACTCTCTTTCTCTGTCTCTCTCTTCACTCTCCCTACCTGCCCCCTCCTCCCCCTCCCTCACTCCCCACTCCCCAGTCACACTGTGTGGGCGTCAATTGGACAAACGCGTGACGTGAACACAAAACGCAGTGTTAATTAATTGCAATGGTAGCAATAAAAAGTAAAAAATAAATAGTAAAAAACGTATTCCAATTCGTTAAATCATTCTTTAATTGCCAGCAAAGTGATCTACAAGCAGATGCGATACACAACACACAATCCACAATAAAAAACGATCCAGCGATTCACCGTTATTGCCGGACACCCACCCAATGGTCAATTTGCGAATTTACGAATCTACGAATTTGCGATTGCAATCAACAGTTCATCATCAGATTCGTAGTAATTTCGATTACGCATTGATGACGCCTTCGTTTTGTTTATCATTATCTTAAACACACACACACTATGGGTGGGGGTGTGAGTGTGTGTGCTACCACCCACAATTCAGTTTAGGTAAAGAAAGAGTCAGAGCATTCAGTCATTCATTCATAGTCAGCTCGAAGCACCTGAAAACGAACGAAGCGATGGCCCATTGATTGAATCACACACATCACGCACAGCAGGAAGTGCTTGATCAGCCAATCAATCAGACAGGACTGTCAACATACCCTGTAATCAAATGAAACTCAAGATAAGTTGAGTATTCAACTTTTAAAATGCGCAAAAGAATTGTGCTTTCCCCCAACACACAAAGTTGTCAGTCCTACAACTAACGATAGCACAGTTATCGATAGGTCAGTTATCCATTGCTCATACCAAAATCGTATCATATTTATCAATCAAAAACAATTAGAGCTGCTTCTAACTTTCCACAATAAATTAGTCCAAGCAATTTTGTAAGTCCTTGTTATCGAATTGGAATATCGATAAGTTAAATGTTATCGAAACGAAAATTCTCTATTATTAAATTGGACTGTCGATAATGTACTCATCATGTTGTTATAGAATTAAAAAATCATAATGATCGATTTGAGCTATTGATAATGCGACCATTTTGCAGTTGCTATACATCAGAGAACTGCAACGGGTAAGAAGTGCACGCTCATACTCGAATATTGATGTGAACCCGTTGTGATTTGTTCGTCTTTGCTTGTGATCTGTTTGTATAGAGACACTCGCTGATACTCGTTGAGTCAAACTGATCGGAAAACGAGTATAGAATCAATCGCTCATTCGATCATGATGCGAGTAACTCGTTTTTAAATGTGCGGGGCGGAGCGGGCAATGTGAGCGGGGAATGTGTCGGTCGACCCAAATGTGCGAGCAAAAAATATGAAGGTCTACACTGAAACAAATTATTGAGCCGCATCATAATTATATGAGAAAAACCAATTCTTTAAAATAATAAGGTCTTCAAACCTACTATTTTTTTCGCTCAGTGTACAAAAGGTCGCGGCTCGCCGGCAGCGCGAGTTTTATGACGGCAATAAAAAAGGGTCAAAAATGCCTCGACGCGAGTCGTGTGTGCGACGTCACAGCGAAACCCACCCCCGAATTTCATACATTGCAATGTAAGCGTGAGCGCTGGGCTACCCGCTCTGATACTCGCTTTAGACACTCGTTTTGGGCCGTTTTGATCGTTTTGATCGTTTTTGATCGTTTTGATCGTTTAGGATCGTTTGAGTTGCGGACGCTTGTATGAATCGAAAGCGGCAGTCTGTCTTTGAGTTGTCTCTCTGTAACAAAGCACATTTTAATTAAAATGGACTATCGATGACACGATCATCTTTTAACGATTATCGATAATATGTCTATGGAATTGAAAAGTATTTCTAATAAATATTGCAAAAAGCTCTATGGCTATGTTGGCAATTTATCGATGACAATAATTGTTATTGCCGCTGACCATTTCGATAACATAATTGTTGGCGCAGTCGCTAAAACTGATTAAGCAAATGTAGCTCGTTTTGAAATTGTTGTTTTTTTTTTAGGAAAAGTGAAAAGCTATCAATCAAATCGATGTCATCCGCGCTTATGAATCAAAATCTCTGAAATATAGGTTAATATATGATATGTGTGTCAATTACGGTAATACTCCGATAACTAAGACAATTGACGCGAGTGCGATAATTTACATTTCATTGATTATTATAAAGAAATTCCAGGTATTTCCTAATTAGTGATAGGTATTCCCACTGTCAAAGTTAAGTTAATTAGATCAATTTCAGTTTCGAGTTAAGAAATTTGTTAAATGCCCAATTTTATCATGTTTGCGATGTGATTCCCATGATTTTGGCTATCATTATAAAGTATGATACAAGTACACACATACACACACACACACACACACACACACACCACATACAACTTGATAACCATCCCAAATTAATGTGACTGTGTGTGCGTTCCAGTTTTCATATCAAGAATTTGATAGCTCAAAAATTTTCATTTGCGTCAACTGTTTGACAGTTGTCTTATAGTCAATATACCACATGCTGTTGCATTACAGGGTATACAAATTGATATTTTTTAGCATTTCCAATTTTCCAGAAATTGAAATTGGATTAAAAAAAGTCAAAATCGAATCGATTGAAATGGATAAACTCGTAATTAGAATCGAATTGAAAGGCGAAACTAAATAAATGAAATGTAAATCAATTTACGATTTGATTTCAAATCAATTTTTCAACTGCGCCCACAGACAATCAAACAAACCGCGAGGGGGAACGAGGGCTGAGCATTAAAAGGGGTGTGGTCAAAGGGGGAGCAGAGAAGGGGAGGGGATGCAGAGAGCGCAGCTTTGTTCATTAACCATACGCCACGTTGGCCAATTGACGTTGTAAAAACGTTGGCTAATAAAACGCTTAAAGCTAAACGATGTTTTGGTGTCGTAGATTATTGCCCAAGGCAATTCCCCTCCCCCTACGCCCCACGCCCCTTGAGTGCCCAGCAGCTCGTTGACAAACTGCCTGCATGTGCCTTAAAATACCCTGTAATTTAAACAAAGTTTGCATTTTCTAAAGATTAGGCAACGCAAGGAATTTTATTAATTCTTATCATTTATCAATATTATGGGAATTTTGAATTATTTTGAAGATATAGACTTAATTTTTGGAGTACCTTTTTCTAAGCAATCTATTCAGGTATTCCAAAAAATTTCATGAATATCCATGCGTTGCTCTGGATATATTTTTGAGATTTGATAAATAATTGCCCGTAAGATATCTGTTTAAAGCTGTCAGTGAGAGAAATCACTCAGCATGAATATGACATGCGAAAATTGAAAATTATCTTAACATATAATTTACATATTTAAAAAGTTTCGTGGTGTTCAGGATATAAATTAGTGGAATGAGAAAGCGCAGCTTAAAACACGTATTTTTCTAGATGTCAGTATGAACATCGTAACATAGTATTCAATGTTGTATAAACTGTTTTTTGATGAATATAAATATTTTAAAGCATGCACCATCTCCACATTTTAAAAGATACAATTTCAATACTAAGTTCACGTTCAGTTAACATCTCAATTGAATATTTTTGAAATTTTTCTGCATATTGCATGCAGTGTTCTGGGGAAACATGGAAGGTATTGCTGCTCGACTCATATAAGAAAGTTATATTCCAAAAACGACATGCGATTCTTATGCAATTTTCAGAATATGTGAAACTATTACCACAAGAATAAATTATTGCGAGTGTAGGGTATATGGCAGCCGATCAGTGTGGCATTGTGACACTACAACTAGCTGAGATTTCGTATTGTTTTTATGGGCATTTGATGATGTGTGATATATGACACGCAATGAAAAGCACAAAACATTATTATGCAAATGCGACGCTTTGTTTTATGGCCCATAAAAGCCATAAACTTGGTCTGTGCCACGTTCAACGTTGCCGAGTTGGTAGTTGCGGAGTTGTGGAGTTGCCAGGTTGCAAGTTGTCAGTTGTTGAGTTGCCGAGTTGCAAGCTGACTTGTGGCAAGTTGGAGGCTGAGGCAAATTAATTGCAGCTAATTACAAGCAACAGCCGCAAGTAATGCCACAATCAGCAACAGCAGGGATCACAGAGACCACACGTGTTGTGTTGTGTTGTGGCATAAGCCTAACCCCATGCCACATGCCTCCACAAGTCGCCTCTCTCTCTTCCCTCCCCTTCGAGCCCCTTCAGCCCATTCATTGCCTTCAAAAAACCCGGAAGATGATGCTGCACAACTCATGAGCTTGTCTATCTGTCAAACAGAGAGAGAGGAAGAGATGGGGAGGGAATGTGGCAGCTAGAGAAATGGCATTGCGTTGATTAAACCAAGTTGCAACATTTGCCACATTGCAACATTTGCAGCATGCGCAACAACAATAAATGCAGTTTCATTGAAGTTAATCAGGCATCGCCCAGTCAAACATACAACACAGCCAAACAGCCAAACGGCCAAACAGTCGCTGAACCCGATCCGATCCCGGCGCCGATCTTGTCAAGCGTTTTGCATAAGAAAACAACTCCAACAACAATAACAACAACAACTAGAAACCAACTACAAAAAAGACATGAAACAAATTAACAAATTGAATGAAGCATTGAGTGAAGTTACATCCATATGCACTGACAAAACTGAAGCTCCAATTAAAATTAAATCAGAAATTTGAACTTTTTTCATTTAATTTATTTATTATATTACGAAAAGTGCTGTCGGCTAAAAGTAAATTAAATACTGACAAATAAATTGAAATCATAATTTTATAATAAAATTATTATAAGTTAAGTTAGACTAAAAGTTAGACTAAGTTAGACTAAAAATAATCAAAAAAAAAAATTAAGGTAATGAATACTTTTTAAGTCAATGCATATGTGTAGATATTGTATCGATTATACTTAAGTAAAATACAATATCATCAATGCGATGTATGTATGTATATTAAATGTTTTTAGTTTTAATACGTTAACATATGACAAATAATCACATTCATTAAAAATTTTCTTTAACTGAAAACGGGTTGGAATCACATTTAAACTACGCTCCTATATGATTATGCTGAAACTATTATAATTTGTCATCACATGAAGATTTGAACATTTTGGGGAGGAACCCTTCAAAATATCGGTGTTTCTTAAATTTTAGAGATTTCACCCTTTTTCAAAAGTATTTTCCAAGTCAATTTCATCAAAACTAAAAACAAACAAATATTCATCTTAAATCGATGAATTATATTTTTATTAATTTATAAAAATTAGTTTTACATTATTTTTTTTTAAATTTTACATTTTGTCAAATCTCTCAAAAATATGTTTAAAATTTGAAAGCATTACTTAATTGGTTTCAGGAGTACCGACAATTGATTGATAAAAAAAAATAGAAAGAGATTTATAGAACATGCCTGAATGTAACATTTTTATTCATCATATTTATATTTTTTTTTAAATTTAAATCTGAAATTGTTTTAAATTTTGATCTACTTGCTTCTGAACAGAGTGTAATTCTCACTTCTAATGCTTTTCAATGTCAGCGTTGCCACCTGGCTGCAATTTTTGGTGCTGCCATTGAGTTGTCAGTAATTTCGCTCTGTGTAACTCGTTGCAAACTCGTTGGCTGATAGGGTCAGCTGCTGTGGCATGTTCTCTTTTAATTTTTCGCGAATGTTTCTTATTTTTTTATTGGAATTTATTGTGGACGTATGCATATTTATGTTGTGCTCGTTGTTGTTATTGTGATTGTTGTTGTTGCTGTTGTTGTTGTTGTGTTGCATTAAGATGAAGCTGCTTCGATAATGTTGTCATTTGTACTTATTCGTCTCTCTCGGCTCTCTGTCCCTGCATTTGAATTCATATTGAAATTGAAATTGAAATGACTTTGTTGCAATGTCGTCCAATCAAATTCTCATTTCGCTTTGGCGCCGCCATTGAATTGTCCCCCTCTCCACCTCTTTCCCCTCTCCCACCTCCTCACCCCTTCATCTCCCTTGTGTCGAAGTTGTCAGATAATCAGCTAAAAGCTGATTTGCAGTCAATTCATAATTGCTGATAAGCCCAATCAATTGAATATTGAATGGTCTCATTAAAGCTAAGCTGCACTCATTTGTTGTGGAATGAACGAATGATTCAATCGCTGCTAAGTGAATGGTTATGAATACTTTGAATACATTTTATATATGTAATTGGAGAAACAGAGTGAAGAATGACAAGATGGTGGAGGAAATCAATCAATTTTCATGGAAAATCGACAAGCTCATCGTAGTTTATTTGCAGAAATAAGTTCGGTTAATTATCACACGAGGATTTGATTTGGAAAAAAGATTTTGAATTTAAACAAAAAAATTATAGATTTACCCTTTGCTCAAAGTCGATATCTTGAGGTACAAAATTATTTGAATGAAATCAATAAAATTTGCATTAAAAGTGCAGAATAAAGGAAGAGTTCCAGCCACGATTATAACGACATTCCACTTGGAAATTTATTCAGTTTTGGCAAAGTTTGATTAAAATTATGTTTCCTTTTAAAGTCTGTATTATTTGAAGTTAAAGTATATTTTTTTGAACTTAATTTAGCTTAAATTTAAAAGTTTTAAAAAAAGTGTATTAAATTCACTTTCTACGTTTATTCAAATATTTTTTGAAGTATAGAACAGTTCACTTGCAGTACATGATACCCTATAGTTTCATGAGTTTCCGCTCTGGTTTTTGATTGACACAAATCGTCAATAAAAATTTCCATAAATATGTTCAGCCTAAACAATTGTCGGACAGTTGATGTCGATGGCCTTGTTGCCACAACTCTGACCCTCCCTCTCTCTCTTTCATCTCTCGATGTATGTAAAAAGTTTTTCCGCTTTTCCGCAAGACAGCAAGACAGACACACAGAGAAGCCAAAGGAATTCAGCGCTGATTGGCAGCGTACGTGCGGGCGTGCTGCAATCTGGTCTAAACTATAGGAAAAGGGGGGAAGAGGGGGAAGAAAAGTGCGTTGTTGTGCCTAGTGTCAATTATAAGACATGCCACAGGCAGAGAAAGAGAGAGAAACAGTAATAGAGACAGAGATAGAGATAGAGACAGTGATAGAGATTGAGGCACAACTTGGCCAAGTGCTTTGGGCGTAATTTATGCATGGCTCATGCAAATATTTACAGAGCTTCAACACAGGGGCTGACAGAGTAAAAGGGGTGAAGGGAGGCGGCTAGAGGGGGAATCGATCGATCGATGGATGGTTGAATCGATCTATCTATGCCATCGATCAATTGCAAAAGTCGAGAAGCGAGAACCGAACCTAAATAAATGTCAAATAAATAAAATGAACAGGCAATAAAAACTGACCAACAATGCCAATCGGGCTGGGGCAAGAGAGGGGGGCTGAAGTAGGGTTGCCACTACCACCAAATGGAGGTGTGAATGTGTTGCCACTTTAATGAAAACAATAAATCTTCATCACTCGCAGAAAAGCGAATCGCATCGCATCGCAAATGAATTCAACTGGCCACAAGTTGCAACTGTGTGTTGAGTGAATAGGGTTGCCAGGGTTGCCACACTCTCTCTCTCTCTCTGTCTTAAATGACAGCGACAGTCGCCTCACAATTACTAATTTATTGAATAAAAATGCACTTACAATTCAAACGAAACAATTTATGTGCCTCTTTCGCCATCCCTCTCACTCACTCACTCTCTCTCTTTTTCACTCACTCACTATGTTACCCCCTTTTGTGTGCCCGTGCTCTCACTTGACCCCCGCTAACCGCAAGCGTTGAGAGCAAAATTGAAACGGAAGCGTGAATTTTTGATTAATTGAAATGAAAATACACAAAAACAACAAAAAATCAAGCAAACGTATCGAGTAAACTGATTGCAGACGCACAGATACCCTGTAATTTGGTGTAAGTGCAACTTTTCTTGATTCACAACAACACGAAGGGGTTTGCGTTTTAAAAGGCGAGTTCTTTGATTAAAAGTAGCCATACCTCGGCTATATCCTTGCACATTTTAAAAAGACTTGGAATGAAGGATCTCAGACACAAGCCCTAAAAATGTGCATCAAAATATTTAGGATCAGGGACTTTGAAAAATAAAATTATTAAATGTATAAGGAGATTACAGTCGAACTTCCCTAACTCGAATCACCATTATCCACAAAAAAAGGTTCGAGTTAGGGAGACTTCGAGTTAGGGAAGTAGAATTGTATGAAATTTGCCAAGTATTGCCACTCGATTTTGTTCGAGTTAGAGAGATTTCGAGTTAGGGAAGTTCGAGTTAGGGAAGTTCGACTGTATTTCCGAATTCTTATATGGAGCTGAGCTATGGGGAGAAAAGTCCTTTAGAATTTGAGCAATTAATATTTTTAGTTACAGAAAAAATTAATAATTTTTAATCTCAAGTTTAACTTTCTCAAGCATGATTTCAGGATATTATTGTTAAAAACTTGTGGATGACAACTACTCAACATTAAAATGGTCACAAAAAAGCCTTGCACATTGGATTGCACTAAACAGATTCTTATTAGGCCCCGATTATCAATATAGGAGTTTATCCTGGACTCTCGGATTTTGTTTCCTGACTATATGTTATTATATTAGCTATTTTTATAATAGTATGTTGATCAGTTGACCAGAGTGTATACAGCTCTTTTACTATAGTTTACAGGGTATCTAGTATTGTGTGGGGCGCCGAGTTTAAAATTAGCAATCGCACGTAATTGCCACATTGTGGGTGTGTCCCAGTCTCAGACTACCTGCCCCTTGCCCCCTGCTCCCTTCTCAATCCCCTTGCTCACCCTTCTATGAGTAGGTGAGGGAAAGGAGAAGAAAAGGGGAAGGGGGAAAAAGGAGGGGTGGGGGGGTAAAGATTGTCCATCTCATCGTCATTGGCGTCACTGGCACTGACAAATAACAAATAACTGAAAAGCCGCTGAGCTGTGAGCTGTGAGCTGTGAGAAATGATCTGTCAGACGACAATTATGCAACCCATTTGCCACTTGCCACTTGCCAATTGCCCAAATGCCATTTGAATTTCCCTCTCTTCTTCATTCCACCCCCCCCCCCCCTCACACTTGTCACCTCTCCCCTTGTTTATCACATGCCCATCTCATAGTCAAATGGCAGGCGATAAATATGCAGCAAGTGTTGGAGTTAAATGCAATTTATCGATATATTTCGATCGTTTGTCAATCGATCAAGAGGCATTACCATATACACAGATGTATATATATTCCACACACATTGCGAACAAGTCGATAAATTACATTTTATTTGCTGTTGCATCCGCTTAATTAACCCAAATGCATCACCATCAACGACACGAGCTGCGAATAACACTAAATCTCAAATTCCGAGCCCTAAATAAATTTTATAGATGCGCAGATAGTTTCGATCGAATTCTTCAAAATATAAATCTAATATATTTTATTATTCAAAGATATATTTGTCAGTCGTATGATTTTTATTTATTTATTCATTTTATTTTCCTGATATTATAAAACTCTTTGTCCTGACTCACTGAATGACTGACATATCAACATGTAGGCCAAACGGTTAAGCGTAGAAAGATGCAATTTTCATACAACATAGTTGAGACAATTTAATCGTCCAATAAGAATAATAAGTGGGTCATAGTTCAGAGAATATCTCAACCAAACTCACAGATTGTATATTTGCGCGTTACATCCTGACCAAATTTGGTCAAAATCGAATTACTATATTATATAGCTGCCATAGGAGCAATCGAAATTTTTGAGCTCGTTTGTAAAAACATCGATATGAGCTTGTATAGAAATAAAACATAATAATTAGTAATAAGTATATACCATTTAACTTATTATAGTTTATGCTTATTTAGTGATATATACTTACTACTGTGATCAAGCTAAAAGGTGAGTTGTCTTGTATTTTAACAATTTTATTTATTTATCTGAATCTATTTCATCCCCTTCAAAGTATATACAATCAAACTGAAAAATTCTTCAAGCCACAGGTCGAATTTTATTTAGGCCTATCGGCTTTCCAAGTTATTTGTGTACATGTGCCAGTTACCCACTTAATTTAGTTACAAATACAGAAGGAATGTATCGAATATCATCTTCATATTCCGTTCAAAGGTTCGTTTTGTTACTCGCACTCTTATTTATCACATACCTGTCGTATTCTTTCGTGATATCACTGCATATTTACAAATATTCCCCGAGCATGAGGTGTTGCAGGAAAGGGGTTGGAATGGGGCTGTACATATTTTACGTGATTTTGCTAACTAATTTGTGGGTGTGGCCATCTGAGACTGACCTCCCCAGCCCCAGTTCCAGCCCCAGCCCCAGCTGACCCCCCAAGTGACCCCAGCACGCGCCCATTTCAGTTGTGTCAGTTGGCAATGCAATGGCGACAATTGACAATTGACATTCACCGTCGCCATTAATCATCATCACCGACTGATTGACAAACGAATCACAAATAAATCAAAATTCAAAGCGACAACAACAAGAACAACTGCAACACTAACAATAACAATAACAAGAGATATTGGCAATGGGCACGTAATATGCAATTGCAGTTTCTGTAAACAAGTCGAGCATACTCGAAGTAACACATACCCTAAAAATACAACTAAAAACTAAAAAATTTGGTTCATTCATTAGGTGAAATACAGTGGCGAGCAAAGGTGAGTGCATGTTCATAACACTGATTTTCATGATTCATAAAAACAAAACCATACAAGGGAATCCAAATTTTTTTTTTCTAAATTTTCATAATTTCATTCTTAACAAATAGGAGTAAGGCAACATTAATAAAAAGACAAGTTCTTAGATTTTGAAAGAAAAAGGAAAAGGGAAAAGGGAAAAAAAGTAAGCTTACTTTTTCAACTTTTACCCTAGATTTTTTTAAGCAAAAATTTTGATGCAAAAAAAAATTTTCAAAAATCATTTCTCTTGCATTTTTTAAAATTTTTTGAAAATGGCAAAATAGACACTTTTTTCCCATTTTCATACATGGCCAAGTATATAATTTAAAAAAAGTATTTTAATGGCTTTACAGGGTATAAAACATGATTGTTTCCACTTAACTTAACTTTGACAAATCGTTGACTAAAGTGTTTAAATATTAGAACATGTGCAGTGTTTCATATTTATACTAATCGGTTTTCCCACGCCTAAAGCATTTTGATTAATTTACAGGGTATAAATGGAGTATGAGTTACTAAAAAGTTATCGATAAAAGTGCTTACAGAGGGAATTTGACAAATGTTGAATGCCTTGGCCAGCTTCTTAGTTGTGCTTTAATAAATAGATAAATGAATAAACAAATATATGTATAGAAATAAAAAAAAATTAATAAATTTTTAAATAAATTAGTAAATAGGTCTGACTGTGCTTTTACAGGGTACATTGTAAGTGACAGCGCAAATCAGCATCCAGTCAGAGTGTCGCACATAAATCAATCAATGGCAAAAGCCGAAACCGAAACTGAAACCGACTCCGAATCGAACAGTTCCAGCGAACATTGAATTCTGTATTCAGTACTCAGTGTTGTGTCGTAATCGTAATCCTGTCCAGGCCTGGGAATGGGACCTGAGATTGTTCCAAGTTCCAAGAGCGAGTGGCAAGTGGCAAGTGGCAAATGCAAGTGTCGCATCCATGTGGCAACAGATGACGACAACGACAACGACAGTCGGGGAAAACCCCGCCGTGTGTTTTTCTTGAAAACCTCGAACAATGCACGCTGATATTTTGACCGTGCAATGATGAGCTACAAATGCGAGAGAGAAAGAGAGAGAGGGCTAGAGGGAGGGAGCAGTTGCAGCTACTTCTCAGGCATTCGCAGCCATATGGGTTAAGGTACCGGAAATTCCCAAACCCGACCAGGAAAACAGGTAGCAATCGGTAAAAGGCACAGCCTCTTGGCATTGGCAGTATTCAGATCAGGTCAGAACAGGGATTCAAGTTCAGGTTCAGGTTCGAGTTCAGTACAGGTCAGTTTAAAATTTGGCATTGATTCGCGATGCGTTCGCAACGCCCGCCAAGAAGCCAATTTAAATAAGCAGCATAAACAAAGGACCCTAAAGGACAACTCAACATCTTCTTTTATGACGCCGCCATTCCTCGTGATTTCACTTCGTGTCTTTTGGTTTTACAGGTTCCTCGCTCTCTGGGCTTTTCCCACGGCCACCAAAAATCTTCGCATCTTTGTGCCCCTTTTATGGGCCATCGCCGTCGACATCGCATCTGTTTTTCGCACTCTCAGCTTTTATGATCCGCTTCTATGATGGGAATTTACGTGTTTCCGCAGCAGTTTCCGTGGATTATATCCAGCTTAATACCAGGTCTACCGCAGTCTAGTCTGTCCAGCCAAACACAAACCACACAAATCGCAGCTTCTGGACCACAATTCGATGACTTCGTTGGCTTATCAACACAAAAAATGCATCACAACAAATTCCCAATTCATAGATCCATCAACTGTTTTTCTAGATTTCTCAAAACTTCTCAAATAGATCCACAACAAAGTTGTGAATAATCCTATTTATGTAAAACATGATTTTAGAGGTCCTTAGTTGCCTGCAACATATGTATTCTATCTTTTTTTTATATTCTTTAGTCTTGGTTTATTAACAAAAAAAATTAATCTTACTAATAAATGAACTTACCAAATAGATAAAAATATTGTATAATACACAAACGATATCTAAAGACTTTTTTTTATTTTTCTTGAATTAAAAATATAAGGTTTTTTTCTATTTTAATTTAACTTTAAAGTTGATTTCAATTAATTTACAGATTGTACTACTAAGTGACATTTGTCTCCCGTGTTTTTCTATCCAAGCTAATCTGTTGATAACTAGCATTGATCTGTATAAATATGATCAACAGTGGTTTTTTTTAATAAGATCTATAAATATTTAAGGAAAGTGTGCCATTAAAGATTTTAAGTACGTTCACTGATTTTTAGTTATACCCTTATTATTGTTCCGTTTAGTTAAGTCGACAAAATCAATTCGGACTACCCTTAACACTTTGTCTACTCATCGTAACTCGACTCACGCTAAACCAATATGACTGAAATTTGCTACAGTTTCTTCATAAGTTAAAAAATAAAATATATAGCGAAATCAGGTAGATAGTCAACTGATCTACCTGATTTCGATATATATTTTATATCTTATGGCTACCAAAGAAATTTGTAATTTCAAATTGAACAAAATCGTTTACAACCTTATGTTTATTTCTTTGTTTCTCTCCCTATTCTCCCCTTCTCTCACTCTACTTCCCCCTCTCTTTCCCTCTCTTTTTCACTTAAGATCGTGCCGCAAAATTTTAATAATTTTTGTACACTTTTATAATTTTCAATTCCCAATTCCCGAATCAAATTCTTTGCAATGTTTTTGGCCCCCATAAAGTGCCAAATATTGTTGGTCTGGCATGCCTGGCATTATATTGACAGGCACTTGAAAGCAACCCCCCTCAGGTACCTCCCCTCTTCCACCCTCCCCTCTCCCTTTGGCTCCATTTTGGCCGCAATTGTTGATGCCTTTTTAGCTGCTGGCGCCGGCGCCGACCGTCAGGGTCGTCAATTTTTGATGGCACTTTGAGCGACATTTTGTATGTGTCTCTCTGTCTGTCTGTCTGTCTGTCCGTTGTCCAGTGTCTGTTGTCGGCTGTCGATATACTTGTATCTATAATATTATATTATATTATATGGGATGTATCTAGACTTTTGTTTTATATGGCTCGCACAAAAAATCGCCAAATGATCGGCGCCAGACGGGCATTAAAAAAAATTGCTAAGGAAGGAAGCAACAATAATAACAACAGCAAGAAGAGGGGGAGAAAGGGGAGAGGGGGGTGGCGTGGGAAGCGGGCAAGTGGCGCATTCCCATTTGTTTATTGTACAAAATGAATTTGTTTTAATGCTTTTCCATTCAGTAACCAGACAAGAAAACAGACACATTTTTGGCAGCTTTATAAGTATTTATATGACCGGATTATGCCAAACCATATCAGGAGGAAAGCGGGGGGGGGGGGGAGTATTTAATTAATGAAATGCGATTTACTTAAATCTTCAACATCTTTATATCTTGTATACTATGTATCTTTATTCGTTATGCATTTGTTGAACTCTTTTACGCCTGCGCATTATTAAATTATCTATCCCTCCCCCTCTTTCTGACTCTCTCTCCCCCTCACTCTCTCTCTTTCGGCCAAGTCAATGCCATTAATGTGGTCATAAAGCAAAATTCTGCTTTGTTTCTTTTTTATAATTCTTGCTGCTTTTTGTTCTCTGTTTGAATTTGATGTCTGGTGTTGTTCTGGCACTCAGTTAGTTCATTCAACGCCCACTCCCACGCCCATTTGGCTGCTGCCACGCCCAAAATGATTGCTAATTCCCATTGCCATAGCTAAAACATCCCCTTCCACCCCTTCCACCCCCTTAAGCCACCCAAAAACCAACAAACCAACTGCTCCATGATTCATTAAAGTCTAAAGAGCTAACTAATAGTCGAAAATTTCATTTAATTTGCGTGTTTCAATTTTTTGCAATACCCTGTAATTATCTGAATGGTGAAACGAAGGGTCGCTTCAAATTAGGACAATGTATGCGACAGCAATTTTACAATTAAGTTGGCTTCAAAATTAAGGTTTAACAACATATAAAATCGGTATATAAATGCTTAAATACATTATATAGCTTTTATGCCCATCAGATCAGTATATTAGATAATTTAATATATATGTTAAATAATATACATATCAATTTACTTATTTATTTATTTAGCGTCGGCTAAAAATAGTAGACAGAGAGAAAAAAAAATAAGAATCTAAATAGATATAGACATAAAACAAGAATGTAAAACTATTTTAAAAACAATTTTCATTTGTAACTGAAAATATTAAATACTTAAATTAAATTAAAACAATTGTGTCCTGTCTGCAATTCTCTCAATTATGATACGAAACAATTGAGAAATTTCAGTCGAATTTTAAAGTGCAGAATATATTGAATATTTGCTAAGAATAATTTCTTTTCTATCAAGAATTTGGTTAATTTATAATGAGAATTATTTTTAAGCGAAAAACAATTACAATCAATGAAACATAGCATATTATTTAAGAGCTCTGTCTTAAAGTTCAATAAAACAGTCTAAATATTTCAAAGGAATCAAAAATCAAATGAAACATTAGCACTAAAAATATATTTCTAGCTATTTACGCGGATTTTTGTCAATGCTCGTAATGCATCGCGAACTACAGGGTATATGATAGTCGAGCTTACACAATAATAGCACATCTAGTTGGTTTTTTATTGTTGTAGATTTATTTAACTTGATTTTGTTCCTTTTTTTAATCTTGCTGTTCAAAGCGCTCGACATTACTCGATTTTTGTACAGAAACAACAACAACAATATGGAAAATGAGGAAAACAAATTTATTGCGTTTGTGTGTGTGTTTGGTTGCCTTTTGATTTCGCTAATCGTCAACAAAAACCAACCCAGAGATGATCTAATTATTGACGCACGAATCCGCAATGGCCAAACAACAACAGCAACAACACAAAAAGAAAATTTCTCAAATATTGTAGCTAAGCAATTTTCTTTTTTTTTTTTTTGAAAAGTCAGTCAGACAACAAAGGCAGGCTAAAAGGGGCAGGGCGGGGCTAAAAGGGGCGGGGCATTAAACATGGCAAATGAAATGAGCGAAATCAAAAATCATTATCCATGTCATTAGCTGCTGTTGTTGTCGCCTCGATATCGTTGTAGTTGTTGTTGTTGTTGTTGGCTATAATAAATCTGCTAATGTATGCGCCAACAAATTTGGCTTGATGTGAAACCGTTTTCCGCGCGTTTTCCACTGATACCAAAGGGCGTTTTTAAACGCTGTTGAACTTGCGGTTGCCCAACACTCAAACACACACACAAACACACACACACCCATATGTACATATGTGTGTATCTAGTTCTAGTGGAGCATATTTGTAGTTGATGCCAAGTGCTTGGAAATTGGTTCATGGCCAAAACAGCGTTGGCCTCGTCAGATAATTTTTTTTATTTTCTTATTTTTGTTATTATTGTTTCTTGAGGTTTTTGCTCCGCGAAGATTTTAATTGAAAAATAAACAAATTAACTAACTAAACAGTTGACTAAACTTTACTCGACTTTAACCCACTGATAAGACAGACAATAAATATATAGTCTGCCTGCCTCTCTCTTCTTATTATTGTTATTATCTTCCATCAACCAATTAAAAACACATTCCGCCTGTAGTTAGAATGGAAAAACAGTGCGATTTTAAAGATTTGTATATCTCGGATTTGAGATCAAATAATGATCAAAAAGCCATTTCACATAGAAAAAGGTTTTAGTTACGGTTTTAAATTTCAATCAGTTTTTACCTGTTAAGGGTTATGATTTCGACTAGGGTTTTAATCCCTGGTTTTAATTTATCAAAATATCAAAATTATAGAAATTGATTTTAGTTTCCACAAAGTAAAATTCGTCATAAATTATTTAAGTGTGTAGAAAATGTATTTATGAAGATGTAAGCATATGAACAACTCTGTTGGGTGGGAGGAGATACGAGTGGAGAGTGGAGAGTCAGGGTTGAAGGCAACATTGTGAATTTACGTGATCCAGATTAAGTTGTTGGCATTATCAGCTGTAATGACGATGTGATTGTGATCATTATCAACAACAGACGATGGCGACGGCCGCAATTTGCGAAAACGGCCAAAAAGGGAAGGCGTTCATTCAATTCCTTTTTTTGCTGTTGTATTTTTGCATGCATATTATTAATATTATTTCTGGCTTGTCTCTTTTTTTTAGAGTTTTTTTGTAAGAGGATGAGGAAGAGGAAGAGCGACAGGCAGCAGCCAAATGATAAGATCTCGCCTCGTCTGGAACTGAGATGAAGTCGAAGTCTTGAGTCTGAGACTGAGACTGGGTCTTGAATTTTGAGTTTTGAGTCTGAGCCGGCAGCAGTTGAAATGGGATTGCTGGGGATGATTCGCTTGGCGTGCGTATCAAAATATAACCATAATAAAAATGCTCGTAATGATGCATCATAAATCGCGCCAAATGCCGCCGGCGCGCGCGTTTTCAGTCGCCTTAAAAAAAAAACAAAAAAAACAGAACTGCACGATGCGAACCGTTGAAAATATACAAAGTACACCGTAGAAAAAATCAAATCATACTTTTAGTATTTTTTTTATTTTTTATTTTTCAGGTAAAATCAACACAATATGCGAATAAAATGACAACCACTCAGCATTGAAATAGTCAGAAAAAACCTAAAAAAAAAATATTATAAATGGCACTCCACGCTAGTGATGAAAACAATTCAAATGTTTGCGAACGGCGACTAACCATGTATACAGGTAAAAATGGAAAATTTCCTACGACTCTCCAATCAATTTTGTGACGAATGATAGTTAATTTAATTTTAGAATTATTCTTAAAAAGAAAAGTTTTGCATTCTCTTATGCGCAACAAATGTATTTTTAGTAGTTATGATAACGATTTTTTAAGAATAATTTCTACATTCCATTCAATATCTTTCGTCACCAAATTAGATATCAGAAGTTTTGAAATTTTTTTAGAAGATTAAATATTATTCAATATATTATATTTGCGGAGAAGAAAATAAAAAATCGTACTAGAATCAAATACTTTGAACTTGTTTTATTACAGAATCCGGCATACTTTTCTCTCAGTGTACGAAAAAGTCGGAAAAAGAGAGAGAGAGAAAGATATGGGGATAGGATGGAGAGGTCTGAGAGGATGTTGAGGGGGGTAGATAGGTGTGTGGGGTAGACCTACCTGTGCTGCCATTTTTCATGCCACATTTTAGAGTTGTTTTTGTTGTTGTTGCTGTCAATTCAGTGTAAATTTCAACTATTAAATGCCAATTTATGGCGCATAGTTTACAATTTTTTATTATCGTTTTTATAACACCTTTGAAATGAAGGGGGGCAGGTGGAAAAGGGTGAAGAAAGAGGAGAGAGAGCGAAAGAGAGGGAGATACAGAGGGCGAGAGAGGGAACTGGCACTGGGCGTACACCGTTTAACCAAACTGAGGCCCTTCAGCAACATTCCGCCCGCTCAGACTCCTCCTCCTTCTCCTCCTCTACCTTCTTCTCAATAGTCTTGCTCCTTTTGAGTTTTGTTTCTCGCTTTCTGTGGCGTGAGAAGAGATTGAAAGAAGGAATTTACAGATAAATCACACTAAATCATTTCAATGCTGCCCCCGGTACAAGGCGCATGCGGCAATGCAACTTGCAACGGGGCAAACAGACAGATGCAACAACAACATCAACATCAACAACAGCAACAACAACAAAAGGAAAAAAGCGCTGCGAATTTTGAACGCCGGCGCGTACTAATCACTCGCATTGTTACACGATCACGATCCAAGCGAGTGCGAGAAAGACAGATAGAGTGAGAGAGTGGGAGAGAGAGGGAGTGAGAGGAGAGCTCAGTTAAGCTTCGAGACTCTCTGCAGACAAACTGGAGTCCAACTTCAAGTCAATTGCCAGTCAAAGCTATCTGTATACTCTGGACGTTTGTCTGATGGGGTATGACAAACTATTGCTCGAACACATCAGAGTTAAGGTATAAACAATACCATTTAACAAATTACTGCAAGTTAATTACCAGCTAAAAGCTATCTGTGTACCTTGGAAGTAGCCGCGTGGGGTATGCCAAACTGTTGTTTGTACACAACAAAATTCAATTATGAACAAGTCATAAAAAAATTAAAATTTATTTAAAAAAAAAATGGGATATGCCAAACTTTTGTTCGAACACAACAGACTTAAAGAATGTGCAATACCTTATTAAAAAGTTGTATATGCCCTTATATATTTATATACATACATATCAGATATTTATGCATCACTTTACGAAATATCATTATTTCAGCAAAAAGAAAGATACTTAAAGTTAAGATATGATGCGCATTTGAGGACGTCAATTTTGATTATTAATATCAGCAGTTTAAAAGAAATTTTTTATATGTTTAAAGCAATTAGATTTTATTGCAGCACGACTAATCTTTAAAGATATGCCTTTAACAGTCCATAGCAAATTGCTCGGCACTCAATAAAGCTACTCTTATGAAACCTAATTCTTGTTAAGGAAATACTGTCAATTTATTGAAACTAATTAAATCAGATTTAATTAAACCCTTCAGATGTCATAAAAAAGATGGGTCGAATGTTCAATTGCTCTAAAATGCACTTTATTCTTCACGTGTAAAGATTATAAAAATCTAATGAAAAATATATTACTTATCATATACAAACAAGATAAAGATTGTGATATTTTGTGATAGATCTTCTATCTAACATGTTCGAGATTTTCTTTTGCTCGGTCTTAGATATTGTATTTTTTACCTTGAATCTTTTTGAAGTTCGAATATTCTTGGTCAATCAATCGACAAATAATGAAATTTGTATTCGAAATATTTTGTTTATATTTTTATCAAATATGGATTTACTTAATTTGAGAGTTGACAATTTTGATCTTCTTCGATCTCAGCGTTGATCGTTAGATCGTTAAATAACTTCTTCATTCTTATTTGATGCTATACCTACTGTATTCATAGATATTCAAAACTTTCCTCCTTCTATCTCTGTTCTTGTCTCTTAATTCTCATTGATAGGGAACCAATTGGCAATGTGCCCTTTGAAAGCAAGCACTAAATTGTCAATTATGGGAACAGATGAAAGGAAAAACAACTGCGAATCTGATTGCTGAGTTTCAAATTGCGCTAATAGAGTACTTAAGGCCACTGGCATACAATGTTTGAGCCAGAAGGCGAAGCAAGAAGCAGGCCAAGGAGCAGTTTATTCTCCCAACTGGGGAAAACATTTGGACAGGCGAATAAAACTATGGAGACCAAAGCAAACCAGAGGCTGACCAACGCCCCAGCTGTCCAGCAGCAACTGTCAGGCAGTGACATGGACAATGTCCACTCCGCTCTCCTTCTCCATCTCCTCCTCGATCTCTTTCTCCTTCTACTTCTCCAACTCGACAGACAACGCGGCACACAGAGAATTGTTGTTACTCTGGCAGGCTGACTGACTCTGGCTGGGAGTATTAAAATTCCAACAATTAGGGAACATTTCACATGCCTTTCTAATAGCCAACAACGAAGCCAACGGGCAACTGCAAGAGAGAGAGAGAGATAGAGGGAAGAGGAAGAGAAAAGAGAGGCAGAGAGAGCAGTAGACAAAAGATGCAACAAGCTGATTGTTCAATGCTGATGCTTAGGCCAAGGCAGCAGCTCGTCAAGCGGCTTTGTTCCTGTTGTTATACCCTGGAAACAACAGTTGCACACTGGGTATAAGCGACTAAAAAAACATCTACAAAAAAGTGAGTCTAAAATATAAATTATAGAGGATTTAATACACAACATCTTTAATTACTTCAAGAATTCTTCTACATTATATTATATTATATATTCTATATTATATATTCGATAAAAGCTCGCGCTGACGGCGACTTTTTTATAAAATGCTTGCAAATTTAAATTGATCATATATTTAAAAGGTAGTTTTTGTTATTGTAGCTGCTGTAGTGATCCCAATTGAAAGTTTTGTTCCTACTTCTCATGTCTACCATTATCTAGGTATATTTTTAGCTAAAGGGCATCTCTAAATTGATCACTCTCGGTTGTTACCAGGGATTAAAACCGAAACGAATATCGGTTTCAGTTACGGTTTCGGTTATGTTCGGATTTAGGTTTTCGGTTATAGGTTACGCAAAATCTTTGAATAAAGGTTTCGTAACGGTGAACCGGTTTTCGTATGTTTCGGTTTTGAAATACCGGTATGGTTTCGGTTCACAAAAAATAAATTTTTTGCAACAACTAAATTATATTAATAATCTAAAAATAATAATTAAAAAGGCGCCACTTTCTTAATGTTTCATTCACACATTTATTTCACATATAAAGCAAAATAAAAAATAAAATACAAAACTAATAACAAAATATCAGAGATCGCAAACAAGACTTATGAGTCGGAATAAATAAAAACAGTTGAAAGTTTTTCGTTTTAAATTATTTTTGAATTTTTATAACAAAAATTTATAGCTAAACATGCTTTTAAAATTGTATTTTAAAGTTACACCATAACTCTTATTGGCAATTTTTAAAATATCACTTACAAATAAAACTTTTTTTCAATTTTTATTATAAAAGTTGTAAATAAAAATTTATTTTAAGATGCATGAAAAACCGAAATTAACCCTTATAAATGAAACGGTTTCTAAACGGTTATTTCGGCTTACAGAGTTTCGGTTTAAAGGCTTTGGTTGTTACTATTGTTAATTGGTACTTTTTGTATTTATATTGTTAGCTATATTAATACAGACATATTTTCAATAGAGGGTATCTCTTAGTTGATCATTCTCGATTAAAACCTATTGCTGCTGGTCAGGCGCAAAACTATGCAATTTCATAGCAAAGTTCTCACATACAATAGACTGGCAGCAGAACAGCAAGGAGCAATCGCTTCAAGTCTCCAAGACTCTTCAGCCCCAACTCCAACTCTATCTGCAACTCCAGCTCCAATTCCAAACCCATCCCATCCCCAGCAACATAGCCAGAGTCCCAGAGAGCAACAACATGTTGGCATGTCAATAATCTTGTAGCGGAGCCCAGCCTCAACTTTACTCGTAGTCTCAGTCTCAGTCTCGTGGTGGGAGTTGCTGCCTGGGCAGGAAAGGAAAAGTGCGCAATGCGAACAACAGCAACAACATGACTGACTAGTAAATACCCTATAGATGCGTCAGAGAAGCTATGGATAAACTCTCACTATAAAATTCAATTTTTAAATATATTTTATATTAACAGTGGATAAATATAATGAATAGTTTCTTTTCCAATTGTTTTCACTAATATTTTTTTTATTTTTAATCTTATACAATTTAAAAGACTCCAATTTAATATTATGATATATTTATGATTTTTTTATTTTTGATGTTAATATGAAATGGCATTGTAAATAGATTGGGGTATTTTTAAGCTTTCAGCCTTAGTAATTACACTCTGGCTGCTTTCTACAGCTATTAAATTTTTAGTAAATCGAGTTAATCAGAAAATCGATGCTATTTTTATTAGCTCCAAAATTTTTAGAATATCGGATAAATACAGGAAAAATTAAATTGATTTAGTAGTACATATTAGTAAACATTATAGCATATATACTATTAATGACAATGTCCTCTATCATACCCGTCCCACATTGACTACAGGGTATGTCAAAAACAAGTTGGCATTGTAGTTGCTGCGGCAAAAGCAACAGTTGATGTTGTTGCGAGCCAGCGATCGCAGTGCGAATGAGCCTGGGAACACAAACTCACTTACACACGCTCAACATATTGATGTAGGTGTGAGAATGAGTTGAGACAGTCGGACAGTTGATTTGATTTGAATTTGAATTTGAATTTGAATCTGGCCAAGAAATAGACAAACAACTCGCCCCGACCCTCAGTTCAGTACAGTTCAGTTCAGTTTAGTTTGGATATTCGTAGCTTCGACCTGTACGTGACTTTTCATTTCCGTTTCAGCTGCTGCCAACTTTCTATTGCCGCACTGTTTTCCAAGTAAAAATTCAAAAACAAAACAAAAATAAGAAATGAAAAAAAAAACAAAATCAAAAGAGGCTAAATACCAAAAATACCAAATTGAGGCAATCGCCGTCACATTCATCAATTATTTTCGCACACCCGACCGACAATCATCATGATGATTATCATTAACATTCGCATTCTCATCCTCATCCTCGATCTCATTATCATCATCATCATTATCATCATCTTCACCTCCCCTGTCACGCACAGAGACATTCGTCTAGGCCTTTGCGATCACACCCGCAAACACAGAGACACAAAGAGAGAGAGAGAGAGGAAGAGCCGAAAAGAAGAAGAGGGAGAAAGATGAACGTGCCAAATAGAACAAGCACGCACATAGACAACAAATGAGTCTGAAATTGCAAGTCGACTTGAATCGAATCGAAACGAAATGAGTCGAGGGAGTCTCGAAACCGTTGCCACCCCCCGCGTTGCCTTTTGACAACAAACCCGAAACCCGAACGTGAGACGTGGCCAAGAAATTGGTCAGCATCGACACCGATACCGACACCGACCGAGGCGTCGTCGGCCCTCGCACGTGCGATTCCATTGACAACTGCGAATACTTTGTTATACGAGTAGTCACATCTACACAATCATATCCGATATAACCCACATTTGTATGTACAATGTACATACATACATACTTAATCCAGTTAGTATTTATTGCTCTATATGACTAATGTCGTTGAATCGTACGAATATGCTCCATTTTAGGCAGAGGTTACTGAAGCCCTTGAACTGTTTGGGTTTGATAATATTTTGGACTTTTAAGTAAGTGGATCATAAATAAGTTAAAATGCTAATGCTAATGCTAATGCTAATGCTAATGCTAATGCTAATGCTAATGCTAATGCTAATGCTAATGCTAATGCTAATGCTAATGCTAATGCTAATGCTAATGCTAATGCTAATGCTAATGCTAATGCTAATGCTAATGCTAATGCTAATGCTAATGCTAATGCTAATGCTAATGCTAATGCTAATGCTAATGCTAATGCTAATGCTAATGCTAATGCTAATGCTAATGCTAATGCTAATGCTAATGCTAATGCTAATGCTAATGCTAATGCTAATGCTAATGCTAATGCTAATGCTAATGCTAATGCTAATGCTAATGCTAATGCTAATGCTAATGCTAATGCTAATGCTAATGCTAATGCTAATGCTAATGCTAATGCTAATGCTAATGCTAATGCTAATGCTAATGCTAATGCTAATGCTAATGCTAATGCTAAAATGATTATTCTAGTAAAAAAACTAATAACTATGCTGAATTTAATTGCCAATGGCAATGTTAAACATATAATTTAAAATTTTAATAGCTACAGAAATGGAGAAAGTAATAATTATAATTAAACAATAGTATTAAAAATTATAATAATAAAGTCACTTGCAGATTGTAAAATAAATCTCTCCAAAGCTACAAAAAACTAAAGCTACATCATAAAAGTCGTGTGTCTCATAAACTTATATAAATATTGCGCATACGCCGTGTGCTCTCGACAAAAGCAAATATTGCGCATACGCCGCGTTAGCTCAGCGACAAAAAATTAAGATACTCGTATCGATGCGAAAATTGACTAACAACTATTTCTATTGTAGCAACGAGAGATATAGAGGGAGGGACAGGATGAAAAGAAGAGAGAGTGATATAGAGAGAAGCACATAATACTCGTAAATAAATAAATAATTACCCAACAATTTTGTGTGCTGTCTGCAAATTGCGATTGCGATCAATGAAAATGTTTGAGGCGCAATGGGCAATACATTTGGGTTGGATACACTTTTGTTGTTAGTTTGCCAGACACACATACAGATACAGATACAGATACATTTGTACGTGTATCTCGCATCGCATCAGAGTGTGACTGTGCCACCATTCTATGTGTACTATTGTCTTAATTATGCGCTGCTGCTGCTGCTGCCGATGTCGATGCTGATGCTGCTCAAGGCGTGACTATCTAATGCTAGACAGTCGCAGCCGCTTCGCTTACTCATCGCCTCATCAACACACAGATACAGATACAGATGCAGATACAAATATATACATATATATATACACGCCCTCCCTTTTTGCTGAAATTTGACCAAAAAATTCCCAACGTTCCGCTCTCTTTGCCGTTGTGGTGACCATCGGCATCACCATCATCATCATCAGCATCAGATTCGGCATCGGCATCAACGTCACCGGCGGCCGCCACTTGTTTATGTCTATTTGAGACTCTTGCAAGATCACGCGCCGTCGCGATCACTGATAAAATTGTTTCTTATTGTTGCTGTTGTTGTTATTATATTTGTTGTTGTTGTTGTTGTTGCTGTTGCTGTGGGGCCTGTGACGGTGAGAAGACTGTGACTCTGACTACGACTGCGACTAGGTGCTGCCATGTCTAATCTTCGACTGTTCTAATTTACAATCGACACAAAAAACACCACGAAGCATTCGGAAATCTTTAAATTGAACATCCTTTAAAAATATACATACATTTTATATAGATTAATCATCATAAACATACATTTGTATGCAGCATACATATGAGAATATAAATATACAAATTATACTTATTATAAATATAATGTTCATCAAATAAAATCTTTAAAACAAATCTTTAAAATTAAACATCCTTTCAATATATTTCGCATAGATTAATCATCATATATGTATATACATACATTTATACAGTGCACTATAAAGCATATATTTTAACATTCTCAGTTTTAAATTTAAATTTATATTTAAATATTTTAAACTACAATCATGTTCCTTTGTTTTATTTGAAAGTGACACTAAATGAATAAAATAAATAAATAATTTATAATTATATTTGAGACAGGTTGAAATTGTTAGATAAGGAAAATGATCTATTGATAGAGCTTCTAGCTTTGTCTGGCTCAATTTATGGCCCATTTCTGCAGCGTCAGGTCATCAGAGGTGTTGACCATTTCATATTCGCAATATTTAGCAAGCATTTAGCGCCTAATCAGCAGCGGCTTTTACCACTGTGTTGTTGGCCCAAGTCTCAGTTTTGTGTTGGGTTTGGCACACGATTCCAAAATGTGGCAACAATTAGCGCATTTTGTGATGAGGCATTCATTAGAAAAGATTTGCCAAAGCCACAAAGCAACAAAGCAAGAAAGCAAAAAAGGAAAAAAAGCAGAAAGCAAACAAACAAACAACACGCGATCATTAATATATTATGGCACGTGCATGTGTTAAACGTCTTTTTCGAGTGCTTTTTACGGCCCTCTGGCCTCCCCCGATGCCATATGACCAGTTGGAACAGTTGAACTGAGATCCCGAGACCCAAATAAATCAGCGCTGGACTTGGGCGAGCGCATGATCATGATCCAAAGCCAATAACTTATTGCAATCCAAACAAATGCCTCCAACTCGCGAATGGATATAATTACCCATGGTCATACGTTAGAAATTAAATAAAATTCAATTTAACACAGAAAGACGACTTAAGAGAGACAGAGAGGATAAAGACAATACAAATTATTCAATCTGCTAAAAAGAAAGTGATCTTCAAATCAAGATTATTTCTCAATATTTAAGAATGGAATAAAACATAGCAAAATGGTCTTATTATCAAGATGATGTCTCTGTCTTAAGATGATTTATTAAATTATTTTATTCATTATACAGTCCAACTTCCCTAACTCGAATCACCATTGTCCCAAGAAAAAGTTCGAGTTAGGGAGACTTCGAGTTAGGGAATTTTTTTTTTTGGTTTTTTAAATGAAACTACAATTTCATTCACTCATAAATACTTTATTGGGGATTTTCCCGAAAAATTCGACTTACAGAAGTACGGGCCAATATTTTTGTTCGAGTTAAGGAGAAATTCGAGTTAGGGAAGTTCGAGTTAGGGAGACAAAATTGTATGAAATTTGCTCAGTAAACGCTATTGCCACTCGATTTTGTTCGAGTTAGAGATAATTCGAGTTAGGGAAGTTCGAGTTAGAGAAGTTCGACTGTATTAAATTAATTTATTTATCTTTTTAAATGTAGAATTTTCTGGTTTATTTTCTATATAAAATCTCGTAGTTTAGTCTAATGTAATAAATATATTTTATTGACTACAAGTCGAAAACATTTGTTAATCTTATTTATACAAATGTTTAAATTCCTCTACATAAGTTGCTTCACATTCAAAAATTTCAACTCCGAACATGCAGTTAAGTTTAGACATGCTCCACATGCAACACATTAAACCACATTAAGTAGTTGCCCCCTTGTTGCAGTTGCAGTTGCAATTACAATTGTTGTATGAATATTAAAAGCGATTGCTGAATAGACACCAGATCGTGACAGAATATGAATGGAAAGGGAAACCAGATTAGAAGCGAATACTCATACTCATACTTATACTCATATATACTGATACAATAGGTAAATAGTTGATTGTAGTTGGCTATTCGTATGAGTGTCTCGGTGTACCACGAGACATTCCATGAGCAAATGTTCTACAAGTTAAGTGACTATTTTTAGATAGACTCGAAATGCATAATATATGTATGTACATTAGGGTGTCCCTTATTTGGTCAAAGTCAATATTTTTGAACGCATACGGGCTAGTTCTGTTCATTAGGTCCTAAAGCACTCAGAAATAAATTTTTACCTCAATCGGAGTATGATAACCCGTGCCGACTTGGATCGGAAAATTTAAAGATTATATGGGACAAAAAAAATTTTTTTTTATTTTTTTAATTTTTATTTTTTTATTTTGTTCATTAGGTCCTAAAGAACTCAAAACCAAGTTTTCACCTTAATCGGAGTACGATAACCCATTCAAATTTGCATCGAAACAGTAAAAAACAGTATTTTAACACCGATTATACATTTTTCGATGATTTTTCATGTTTCGATGCAAATTTGAATGGGTTATCGTACTCCGATATGGTGAAAACTTGGTTTTGAGTTCTTTAGGACCTAATAAACAAAATAAAAAAATAAAAAATTAAAAAATAAAAAAAAATTTTTTTGTCCCATATAATCTTTAAATTTTCCGATCCAAGTCGGCATCTACTCCGATTGAGGTAAAAAATTTATTTCTGAGTGCTTTAGGACCTAATGAACAGAACTAGCCCGTATGCGTTGAAAAATATTGACTTTGACCAAATAAGGGACACCCTAATGTACATTCTAAAAAGGCGGTACTTACATATCAGCCGAGTATATATATGCCAACTGTATATCTAAATTTGTCTAGCAAACAACAGAAAGAGAAAACAAGAGACTCGTGATGATAATGAGCATGATAATGATGATGATGATGATGATGGATCATCGTGATGGCATCTCCAGCATTTCATGCCAAATGACGTCAGCAGCTGCAACACAAAACTGATCACGATTCTTTGCTGCTGCACTGTTGCAACTGTGTGTGTGTGTGTGTGTGTATATATTTGTGTATGTGTGTATGTGTGCGGCAAGTATAATCGCAATACCGTCAAACGCTATAGCAAATTCCAAAAATATCTCAACATATTTTTGGCCAAAAATCAAAACATATTTTTGTATTTACGCACAAGTTACAATTATAAACGCGTCTAGTGTGTGCAATGAATTGAGTGCTTGACTAACAGATACCCTGTGCAGAGCCTCGAAAGATTCCCCCACAGTAAATAAGTGCTAAAGATATTTTTGATTATTTTCTATATTTTTTAACTTGTAAGATTTAAACTTGACCATCTAAACTTTAAAAGATTTCTCCACCTTTTATTCAGATATAATTTTTTTTTTTTATATTTAAGATTACAAAAAGCTACTCATACACATATCTAAAATGTCGTTTCTCCTCAAATTATTAGAACACATAAAATACATCAATTGTATTGGTTTCATGTACAGTGCTATTTCATTTTACTCGTTTCATATTTATAAAAGAAAAAAAAAAATAAAAAAACATTCGTTGACTTATTGAAAAAATAAAAACCCAGAGGCTAGAAGTTGAGTTTTTCCCATTATATACATTCTTCTCCTATTGAACTAATTCGACAAAAAAAAATTTCAAATTTCACAAAAAAAAAAAGCTTGATATGAGCAAAATTTTATTAAAAATATAATATAAATGTTCGTGTTGAAAATAAATGACTTGCTGTTGACTTGCACACAAGTACAGGGTACTAGTTTACCAAATGCCTGTGGTTCGATTTCAATGTAACAAATTTGCGCACATTGCGCATACGCCGCGTGCGCCAATGCGACGCTGCCTGTCGTAGGTTAGTGCCGAGCACCAAACGGGTGTGGAAAGTGGGAGGGAAAGGGGCAACAGGGGCTTGGTTTAGTTGATAGCTGTTGTTGTTGTTATTGTTGTTGAACGACAGCGCATGCTTCATTGAGCGCGCCCGCGATCACGGCAGCGTCATTAGCGGGAAAGGGGAAGGAGTAAGGGGGCAAGGTGTCAGGTGATAGGCGGAGGGGTGGCGAGGGGGAGTGTGTGGGGGAGTTGGGCGGGTCAGCGCGCGCTGGATTTATAGATAGCGACAAGCAAAAGACAAAACAAACAAACAAACAATAAATGAAATACACGTTATGCTATGCAATAACAACAACAACAACATCGCACAGAGAAATGAAATTAAAATCCACATTAAGCCAAAAAGCAACAACAACTAATCCAGCAAACGGAGCGCGCGCGCTTCGTGCATGTTGACAAAAAAACGCTAAAGGAAAAAAATGAAATAACAACACAAAAAAATACATAGCTAAAAAGCTAAAAACAAAAGCTGCACAACAAAAGAACGTCAACGTTGACGGCGACAGCGATGGCGACGTCAGCAGCGACAGCGACTGCGACGTTAGCGTCAGTGTCAAACAGCGCAGCTGTCGACTGTTGTCTATTTTGCGATTGTCACATAGACAAAAAAATAAATACAAAAAAAGAGCGGAAAAATGATAGAGCAATAGAGAGAGAGAGGAAGAGAGATCTATAGATAGAGCGAATGAGTGAGAGCAAGGCAGTCTTGCCATTTTAGCTATTTTGTAGCTAGACTCGGCTATTTTGTGAGTGTAGAAGCTAGAAAAATGAAAAAAGTGCTTTTACCTCGAAAACTGACTATTTTAAAACTGAAAACTGTGTTGAGACTGTCGGATAACTTTTAAATACTGAAGAAAATCAATTAAATATTAAAACAAAAACAAATACTACAATTAAATAAATAACTAAATAATTTTCTGTAAATAATAATTTAATGAATTTTTTAATGAAATACAGAATACTGAGCAGATAGGATTTTGTTACGACCTTCCCGGCGGGAAATACTATGGAATGTTTTGCAACAAGCACAAATTTATTTTTTTATTTTACTATGGCTTAAACCGAGAAAAATATGAAAATTACTCGTATTGTAATTCTTATATATTATAATTTCAGAAATACATTCGAGTACCAAAGAAATACATATAAGGGATCTCTCGATGATATACTTGATATCGAGACGAAATGGCGAGAATATAAGAAGTAGAATTTGTGCTGTATCATATTAAACGTCAATCAGCATTTTCTTCTTTAAAGCTTTTTGCAAAACATAAAAATAATTAAAGTGACAATATTTTAGACACTTTAAATAATTTGTTGGCTATTTCTAGCCACATCTTTGTATCAAATTAACTAATTTAGCCCTTGAAGTTCCGACAACACTGGAGCTAGGGGGCGGTGGCGGTGGCGGGGGAGTGAAAGAGGGAGGGAGAGGGAGAGACTAAAGCAAAGGCGCGGCGTTTTTGTGTTATGCGCTGACGCTGACGCTAACGCTAACGCTGACTGACGACAGCGACCGCGACAGCGCCGACGACAGCGACGACGACGACGACGTCGCTTTTAATCTAACATCAGTTTGTCCAAGATCGCGAACGCGCGCGACAACGAAACGCAGCGAAATCGATCGGAAGAACGAAAAGCGCCGAAGTGACAACACGAAAATCCGATAGCCGAAAAACGAATACGCGAAAACCAAATATAAAAAGAGAGAAAAATATATACCGTTAACCAGCCGAATGCTCAACAACGTGTCCTGCAGCAGCAAAAACAACAACAACAACACGTGCAACTTTTTTCATCAGCAGCAGCTTCAAGCAACGAGTTAAAAGTGCGGTTGACAATCTTTATTATAGGAGTGTACTATATACAGAATGTCAAGTAATTGTTATGACAACAAGAAAAATTAATAAATTTAGCACAAATGATATTATTATTTATTATTTTAAATGTATTTTTAAAATATTTCTTTTAAATATGTAAATTTTTCAATAGATTAAAACAATTACATGACCAACTGTATGATAGAATGATATATGTTAGATATATGCTACAAACGACTGCAATTACAGTTATTGCACTTAAATGATATACGATATGAGACGATGATAAATGATAAATACATATGTGTACATATGTATGGTTGATTGATTGATCAATTGGATTTTTAGTATACAATTAAGTAAAAAGCGGAGCATAATAAAATGAGTACTTATGCCATTCCAATGTGGTCGATAAACCTACCATATTGAAGGTATGCTAATCGATCCTCAAACTAATCAAAATTCACACAAAAATCGTTTCACTTAAACCAATTTATGTACAAACATATTGAAAATGTCTACTTTCATATGCAAGCACATTCCCGGCTAATTTCACGGACGAACTGATCAAGTTATTAAGCTGTTACCTCATCAGTGCCGGGTATAACACTTATGTATGTCACCGAATTTGACTACCCTTAGTAAAAAAAAAAACGCACAGCAAACTATCTGAACTAAGCTGTCATTGAAGCTAGTGTAATCAAATTTTTACACAGTTGCTTCTTATTATATTAAGAAAAGCTATATATTTTACAAAATCGGGAGTATTCGTTTAATATATGTATGTAGATTAATAGATGTTCTCAAGTAGAAGTTGTTCTTAAAGATATTTTTTTTACTTTTTATTATTTTTATAATTTTTTTCAAGTTGTTTAACTATATCATATACTTAGTTCTCATAAGAAAGTTCTATCGAAAATTATTATAATCAAATACGAAATTCTTCAATTTTCAAAGTTATACTGAATTTTATTTAAAACTGCCACTTGTTCGGTCAGTGATCATAAAGATAATTATCTTTAAAGTCAGGGTGTTCAATCGTCGTCATTCCACTTGCTGCTGCCTAAGGAATGCTGATATCAGAGACCCACAGCCAAGGCCCCAGCACTTAGCCAAGACACACACCCAAAAAAAAAAAAAATGGGAGAAAAATGCCAATTACCTGGCAATGGAGTTGACTTTTATTACTATGTTTAGACCGACTGAAGGGCGACCCAAAAAAAAAAAATAAAAATGAAAAAATAGTACAGAAATCAATCGATCGTTTGTAGATCCCATCAGATCTGCCATGATGACAGTTTTGCTCAGCAGAGAGAGAGAGAGAGAGAGAGAATAAAAAATAAAAAAAAATAAAACAATTTACAATTTACAATTCAATGGCTGCTCAGATCGCGCCGGGCATTAGCAATTGGTGTGACTTACAGCATGGCGATTGGAATGATCACCGATCAGCGATCAGCGAAGGGCGTGGCAGTGGCGGGGGCAGGGGGAGAGGGGAACGGACGTGAGGTAAGGGGGTGTCAGCCGGCGACGTTGGCATTAAATAAGCACATAAATTGCTGGCGCTGATGACGCAGCCTTCGCTATTTTTTTCTTTTTGTTCTCCTCCAAACACATTCTTTGGGCGTTTCGATGTTGTTGCTGTTGTTGTCACTATTTGCCATTTGGTATTGTTTTTTCTTTTCTTTTTTCGATCAAGGGACTCGACGTTTTCAGTGCACTTTAAAGTCGATAACAAATAAAGATGACAGAGAAATGAAACAGTGGAAATGTAATCATATTGGCATTAGTGTGGAAGTGGAACACCGCAGCATGAAGTCGGGAGAAAAATAAGAACATGCAACAGTGAGAATGGTACAATGTACTAGTAAACATTAAATAAAAGAAAAGGATGGAAGTGAAACAGTGTGGAAGTGGAACACGGTGGTTGATAGAAAATGTTAAATTGGAGTATGAAACAGTGAGAATGGTACAATTAAATAAAAAAACCTATTTAATTATAGAAATCGGTGGTAATGGAACAGTGTGGAAGTGGAACAAAACAATTAGTAGTGAAAGGATCAGGTGGAGGTGGAGCACTGCAGTTGACAGAAGGAAAAAATTTGCAGTATGAAACAGTGAGAATGGCACAATTGCAATAAGTAAGCTTGAAATAATAGAAATAGAAATCGTGGAAATGGAACAGCGTGAAATTGGAACAGGGCACAAAGCTAAAGTAGACTTGTATTTAGTTAAAAGTGGAGTTATAATGCTATATGAAACAATAATATGAGATACTGCCAATAGAACGGTTTGAAAGTGAAGCAAAAGGAAAACCAATAATACACTTGGAACTAGTGAAAATGAAACGATATAGAGTTGTAAGATTAATAGATAGTAAATAAGCAATAAACCGCTGTCACAATCTCAAGAATCGATCGCAAAAGCTTTTATTTTGATTCAATTCTTTAATTATGAATGATAATCTAAAGACATCAACCCTTTTCTCAGATCAATAGTTTTAGAGTATCGCATATTTATGCACAATTACTTTCGTGATGTGATATAATAACATAGTTTTTGTTGTCGTAAGCTTTTCCCTTTTCAAATGGCTTAATTTATAATAAACGTTTGACCCACTGTGCGATTGATCGATCGATCGATGAATTGATCGATCTGTGGATTGGATCACTCACAGGTTGTTGCCTGGTTTACAACTGTTGTCAGCCAGTTGTCAGCTGGCCAGTTGTCAATTGGCCAATACTCGTATAAATATTCATACAACTCGATGACTGCTGACTGCTTGAAATCCACTTAAAACTTTCCCAACTTTTAAATGCTAAACTAACACACATGACGTATACTTAATATCAGTTTGCCTTCCCACAGATGCTGCGAGTCAGTTGCAGATACAAATAGCAGATAAAAAAGTAGAGAAGAATTGCTTCAAAATGTTGAATTTATAAATGAAGGTGCTGACTCAACTGCCTGTTATGCTACCAACTTTGTTACCAACTCGCAAATTGCGATTAGTTGGCTTTTAAGAATTCCATTAGCCAAAATGAGACGAGCTAACCGAGAATGGCGAAGTAAGGCATATTTACGTGAAACACCTAGCACCAGTAAAACACCGATTGTAGCGGTACTCACATGCAGCGACCAAACGCACTTGTATGTGTGCAAGGGCAAAGGCGAGCATTTTCCACAACTTTTGGCCCAGTTAAAGCTGCATTAGTTCGCCATCCGTCGATGGATTTGCATAAACTATACCTTATTTTCTTCGAAACAGTATCGGCCTTACGATAAACGAGAAAAAAAATTTTATCCTTATGATTCATATTTTTTCCAGGACGATATGCTAGCATTCAAACTCAAAAAATCGCAAAAAACGCCCATTTTCGAACTTATTAAAATCGCTAGCACCTGAACTGCTGAACCGATCTTAATACTTTATGGATAAAAGTTGAAGAGAAATAACTCACCTTTAATTTAAGTTCTTGTTCGGCCAAATCGGATCTGTAGAAATGGAAATATACTCAAAAGTGTTGGAGTAACCTTGAAAATTCGAAAAATTTCGAATATTTCGAAAACGCTTCCATGAAAAAAATTTTAAGTGCCATTTTCGTGTTTAGAAGGCCAATGTCCATAAGAAAAAAATACTTTGGTTCACTTTGCATTTTGGGTGTAAACTAGTGCAATTAAAGGCTACACGATTTTTATTCAGGTCTTTAAATATAATATAATTAAATATTAAGTTAATAAGTAAAATATTGTATATTACCTATAAAATATTTTACAATTTAAAGAAGTTTCATATTAAAATAATATGATTTTTTTATTTTTCAATATGAAGTATTTTAAAATTCACTTAATTAATAATTAGTCTATAAGTACACTTTAGATTGTATATTTTGAACAAAAACAATTTTAAAGATTTTTCCTTTTTTTGAGCTTTAAATGAGCTTTTTATGTGTTTTTGAAAGCTCTGCTCACATGTATCCCAATTTAAATATACTTATAGTATGTATAGTATGACAATTCCCTTGCCATTTACCCAGCAAGATTGTTTGATGATGGATCATGGTCGCTTGGAGCAAACTAAGCAATCAAAAAAAAAAAAGAATAGAAGCAAATAAACAACTGCATATGCGCTTAATATAAAAACACATGTGCAGTGGCTATTGCCTTTTGCCATTTAGTTGAATCAGACACAATTTTTTGTGATTTACTTTGATTGGCATCTAATTTATGATTGACAGTTACAAGCGTTGCGTTGTCGACCAAACGAACAACTAACCGATCAACGGTCAATGTGACAACAACAACAACAACAATAACAACAACAACTACAATTTGAGCCTACCGCAAATGCGGATATAAATATAAATAAGATATAAACGCACATATGCATAGATACACTCATAGATACACTCAAATAGCTAAGTTATAGATGCAAATATCGGGCATAAATATGTAGATACTTGACGGAAGCAGATACAGATAAATTAAGCAATAGATTCCAGATACAAATACTGTTAGAGAGAAACAGAAGTATCTACAGATACAGATAGACACAGATTCAGATATAGATACATACATATATGAACATTAATTCATCTAAATATTTAGAAAAAATAGTTATGTCTATATAGATATAAAGATATAGATACAAATATAGGCTTAACTATTCGAAAATAAAAATGTCTTCCTTCATTAAAAAAGATTTTAAATCTAGAATTAATAAGTCTACATAATATAATTGTGGGAATAAAAATAAATAGATACAAACATATATTTAGGATTTATTTCTAAGCTTCAATTATATAAATAAATAAATAAATAAGGTACACATAAAGATGCAAAGCTACAGTTGGAACTATGCATATAATAATAAATGCAAAAATACACACATACGCATGTACATATATTCAAACATAGATACACACAAGCACAGCATCAAGATACCTATACAAATGTAGCATAGTAACAGAAGCAATTTCAGAAAAATAGATACACAGATATGTAGACAAAAGATACATATGTATATATGTGATACAAATGCATAATTCGATTGATTGATGAATTTCAAGCGAAGCTTTTAATATTGCATAGACAGCAGATACAGAAGCAAATATCTAAAGAAGAACAAGTCATAGAGATACAAAGATAGATAAATACAAATAGAGAGAGAGAGAGAGAGAGAGAGAGACCAAAGTCTTGATTTACTTGGATTGTCAGTCAGTCTGATTTTTATTTCGATTTCATTTTCGATTTCAATTTCGAGCTGCGGTTGTCGGTGCATCTAAAAATGTTAAGACACGCTGCCAGCTACCGTTTGAATTTGTATCTGTGTCTCAGTCTCGGATTACGCGTCGTATGCGCAACGTCAAAGCGAACGGCAAAAAAAAAAAAACAACAAAAATTGCATAGAACGTTCCAGTTATCAGTCAACTCAATTAGTTAGCGCACATTCTGGGCCAAACAATTACATCAACAACAACAACAATAGTAAAAAAAAACAACAAATAAAAAATAAAACTACAACACAATACAACAATCAATCAACGCAATAATAACGATGATATAATTCTTAGACTAACGATCAGTTCGATGGGTCGATCGGTCGGTCGATCGTACGATCGCTACTGTTACTGTTACCAATTCGGTGTAAACACATTAAGGTCTTAACGCGGACAACAATGGGCCAAGAGCGATAAGCGAGTGATTGCATTGATCTATACTATATATGTAGATATGTGCATACATATATATAGGGTAGTATATCTCTTAATATACATGCATATGTGCAACTGCACGTTTAGCCATATAAAAGCTATATAAAATAAAATCATATAATCACACGACAACTAAGCAAATTACTTGTAAATAATTCCACAAGTGCTCTCTATTCGTAAAACCGTAAAAGGAAATTTATAACAAACTGCTGTAGATATTGTAAATATTAACTTGTATTTATTTCGTTAGTCAATAACTAAACACAAAATATATTTATTTGCAATTTTATTTAAGTGAGCAATCTTTAAAGCCTAGATTTTCCTTAGAAATATCTATGATCTTAGCCTTAAATAGTTTATCTAAAATCTTTTAAATATCTTTTTCATATCAAGTCCAAGTTTTTTCAGCTTTTTCTTTCTACTAGATCTAGTATTCATAGCATTTTTCAACTTTTAAATATCTGAGCTTTCATATTTTTACGCAATTAATTTGATCCGAGTTGAAGTATTGATTGCACATTTGCAGATACCTTGATAAAGATACAGCCAGATTGCTGGATGGATAAATTAATTGGAAATAAAAAAGTTTTATCTCACAGATATGGAACAAATACGATTTTATCACAGAATGTAAATACAGATACAAATATCTAAAATGTGGAAGAAGCTAGATGCAAGAGAGACAGAAACATATTATACCTCGAATTTCCTTCTTCAAGAACTTATTAAATACCTTTATCTTGTAAACTAAAATATAAGGCAGGATATCACAGAAAGAAAACTGATAAAATTCTGATGCTTAAATTAAAAAATCGAATAAACAAAGGTATCTTAGTCATCGCAATAAAGATATCATAGTATATAACTAGATAAAATGAAAGAAAGTGAACTGACAAACTTAGTCATTTGTCTATTTTTTTAACTTCAAGAACTGACTTCATCGTGTAAACGTTTTATGCATAAATGTATCTTAATCCCACAAGATACATACTATATGTACGTCCAGTTCATAGAAAGAAATTAAATGCAACTATCTTGCAACTGATATGCATGGCAACTTCATAATGTGCCACAACTGCTGTTGCAAGTGCAACATGAAAATCAAACACTGCTGCTGCCACTGACTGCGACGTCGACTGCGCTGTCAGTGTATGCGTCGCAGTCAGCGTCGCTCTCTAAAAGTACATAAATCAAAAGAAAAGCATTTTTCTGTTTTCTGTTTTCAGTTCTTTTGCCATTCGACGACCGACTAGAAAAACTGTTTTCATTCTCTATTTTTTTTTGTTCTTCTTCTCGCTGATTGTTGATTGCTGTCTACTTGTTGTTGTTGTTGTTGCTTATGGTGTTGCTGTTGTTTTTGCATTAGCATTTTGAACGCATGTTTCAGACATTTAACATTTCTGTTCATGCTATAGACAAGCGACAGATATCGCACTTTTACAGATACATATATACAGATATATATCATACATATATGCATATATATATTTCGATCTATCTACATATGTATACATGTGTGTGTGTGTATTTGTTGTTGTTGTTTTTTGGTGATTTTGTTTGTGGCGGGTTGTGTGAGGCCAAAACATTTATAGGAATATTTCAAATCGCAGACGACGCCAGCGTCGACGTCGAAGTCACCGTTGACGCCGACGCCGACGCTGACGTCGCTGCGAACAGCGCTTTAAATGAGGCTGACAACAGAAAAAAAAATAAAAACACAGAAATATTTCTCGCGTAAAAATTCTATGCGAAATATAATTATGAAATGGAAAAGCGACTAAGAGCAAAAAAAAATGAAAATAAAAATTACAGTCGAACTTCCCTAACTCGAATCACCATTATCCAAGAAAAAAGTTCGAGTTAGGGAGACTTCGAGTTAGGGAATTTTTTTTTTTAGTGTTTTAAAAGAAACTACAAATGCATTCAATCATAAGTACAATTCAGATTTCAATTTTTTCTGTTATTTTCAACAAAAAGGGATTCTAGTTTGTTCAAGACCTGTTAATATTCTCAAAAATTGGTTTCTTCGTTCCTTTGCCGTATTCAGAATAAGTTCCCTATTCAAATGTCATCATAATTAATATTTCATTTTTTAATATAATGAAAAATGTTTTTGCTGAGATACCACATTTTTCAGCAACTTTAATTTATTTGGTCTACTTTCAAATTCCTTAACTACTAATAAGTTTGAATATTTCCTTAAACATTTTAATACACTGATGCGCTGACAAAGAAGTACATTACGAACATCTTTCCTATAGCAATTTCACAAGCTTAAGTAATTGTTAATGCAATATTCTATCATATTTCATCACCATAAATATGTACATCAATATACCATATTCAAACGATCCGGTAACAAAAGTATAAAATAGAAACGAAAAAAAATTCAAACTTTGTTGGAGATTTTCCCGAAAAATTCGACTTACAGAAGTACGGGCCAATATTTTTGTTCGAGTTAGGGAGAAATTCGAGTTAGGGAAGTTCGAGTTAGGGAGACAGAATTGTATGAAATTTGCTCAGTAAACGCTATTGCCACTCGGTTTTGTTCGAGTTAGAGAAACTTCGAGTTAGGGAAGTTCGAGTTAAAGAAGTTCGACTGTATAATAATAAATAAATAAAAAAAAATGACTGTTGTTGTTGTCGTGTTGCCATCTGCCTATTTTCGTGCATATTATTTCATAATTTTCGATTCTTTTTTTTGCCGTTGTTTATTTTAGTTATTCTGCAACTATTTTAATTTGTTTGATTTTTGCTTTAAGAGTGACAGAAATTATTTGTTGTTAACGATATCGCGCGATTTTTATTGCCAACGCCTGGCGCTACATTTTTAAATGTTGTTGTTTTTCTAATTGTTGTTGTTGTTGTCTGCGTTTTTTTCTGCTGTCTTCTGCTTGTTGATAATGAAATCGACATCGAAAGCAAACAAATTAATTAACTAAATGCCTCCCCCTTCTTCTCTCTTTACTCTCTTCACTCTCATCCCTCTCTCCGCTCTCCTCTAACAGCCTTCGTCAGTCGTCGGCACTCGTCACTCGGCACCATAAAAAAGTTGTCTGACTGAGCTCTGCATATTCATACCCTGCTAAAAAGGTATGGGCACTTTTTTAACGGACAAAAAGTCACTCTAAAACTTATGATTAAAGTGTGAATTTTTTAATTATGTATTCAAAATATTCTTGTTAAATTAACACAGTATGCTGATAAAATGGCAACTACTCAGCTTTAATATTTACTTAAAATAATCCAAAAAGCCTGAAGCATTTGAATTTACTGAAAAAATTCTTATACATCACCGGTAGTCAAAATATTTGCGGAGAAGAGATAAAAAAAACCTTACTGAATCAAGTATTTTAAACATGTTTTTAAAAGTTCCGAGACACCGTTTGGAATTAAAAAATTTAACTTGAATCAAGTATTTCGTACTCGATTTGCGAAATCCCGAGCTTACCGAACTTTTGGGTTTGATTTAATCACGAAAATTCTATTCTGTCTTCAGTTAAAAAAAAAACAACCGCTTCCCCTTATTCTCTTATTTAAACTGGACTTTCAGTCTTTAGCCTAATTAAGCTTCTCTTAATTAAATATAGTTAAACTAATTTACTAAAATCTATTTCACAAAATTGAAATATCTTGGCAACAAGGAACTAAATAAATATTTCTACAAACATTAAAATTGGATAAAGTATGCATTAATTGTGTCTTAAGCTAATTACGAGAGTATAAGTATAAATCAAGTCAGTTTCAAACAATCCAAGCATTTTTCATACTTCTTTATTTAGCTATCTGAACGCAGCTTCTATAGAAGCTACAATGATTAAATTTGGTGCAACCAATTCTTCTAAAAGACACTAGGTGGTCAGAAAAAATGATTTACACATAGACAAAATCATGGATACTTATCTGGTCTTATAGCTTCAGCTGATTCTTACACTAACATAAACCATTATTTATCAAATAAATGCCATAGTTTCTGTCAATAAATTCCATTCTTAAGAAAAACTCTTTTCTTTCAAAATATATTTCAAGTCATTTTAAAAAGAGCATAAAACATTTGTCTATGCAAAGTTTTTTAACTTTTTTTATTTTGTTTGTACATTGTCATAATTTCTTTCATATTTCTTTTGCCACATTATTTATTACTAATACTTAATATATTTGTGACCATTTTTTTAATTGCGCTCACACGTGCCACAGTCAACAGTCATAGAAAATAGCAACAACAACAACAACAACAACGAGAAACATGAACATGTTGCGAATCATATAAAAACATAAATATATTTGTATTTGTATGTTCTGGCTTTAAAATGATACATATATCGACGGCCATAAAGGGATTTGTCGCCAGCCAGAGAGAAGAAATAACATAGAAAGAAAATTAAATGAAAATATGTGAAATGGGAAATGTGAAAGCTAAAGGAAAATTCAGCCAAGAAAGTTGTGTGTGATTAATCTGCTGATTTAGTCATTTCCCGAATATATTTCTGTATATCTCTGCATATTTCTGGTCATAGTTAATTGATCGTATAATCAGGAAATTAGCCGCTTTTGATTAACGCCTTGCCATGACTTGCACTTCCCATCATTAATTTCTGACATCTCTCTGATCCTTCACTCAAAACTAGTTTGGACAAGAAGTAAAGTTGGATGACTTTCAAATTAAAGGAATTTATTTAAAAGGAAAAAATTAAACCTTACAGTTTACATTTAGTCTAAAAATTTAAAAAATAATTAAAAATAAAAATTTTAGTCAATTTACTAGAGTTAACTAAAATTCATCATCAAATCATCAAAAATGTCTTCCTTATTTATAAAGTACTTCACACTTAAATCTTCCTTATTTGCATACAAAGTTCACAAGTCAACATCATTCCTAAGAGTAATTTTGTATTAACATTGAGGAAATAAATAGGGGTGAGAAGTACTTAAGTAATCTGTGAAGTGCTAGACTAGTAAATGCCCAGTATTCAGCTTATAAAAAGCCCAGTATTTTATAGAATTTTATGTTTTACGATTTATGAAATAAAAATTTAGAAATAACAGAAAATTAAACATAAATTAAAATTTTTAGAGCTGTATATTTGGTATCTTTATACGAATAAGGCTTTTTTTGAATAAGACTGCAAATTTAAAATTTATAGATACCAAAATAAGAAAAGAAACATAAATTGAAATATGGAATGTATTCAGATTGCAAATATTAGGAAAATAAATTTTAATAATTTTAATTGGTTTTAGGAAAAAATTTAAAATCTAATCTAAAATATATTATTATATTTCGAGTTTTCCTTATTTTCGACTTTTTTCATAAGTTTTTATTTTCTAATTACAACATTTATAAATTTCATTTCCTAAATAAAATATTACTAGTTTCGTTTCCAAATTTAAATATGTTGCATATTATTTATCGAATTCTTTTAGGGAATCGTTAATCAGTAGAGTTGTTCTCTTCGCAATTTCAATGATTACAGGGTATATTGACTAACTGTATAATTGGATGGGCATCGCTCAGCTGATGAACTAATTAGCACGGCACAACAAACGGACATGCTCCCACGTGAACTTATCTTATCGCGATAATTAAGCATAGATACAAACACACACACATATACACATATACACTTGGATAGAAAGAGTAGAGAGGTGCGGCGCTCTCTTGCGAATGCAAGTCTGCGATTGGTTCACAGGATGCGCAGACAAATGTCACCAACACACACACAGACACACATGCACCCTCTGCTTGCCGCCCTTGCACTCTGCTTGACGCCCATGCAACTTCATTTCCCTCGCCCACAGCGTAGGCCGACGCTGACGCTGACGTTCACGCCCACGCGCAGTCAACGCAACGCAGTTTGCACAAGCAGGCAGCCAGGTAGGCAGGCAGGCAGTCAGTCAGTCAGGTGAACGGGCGTCTGGCCCTCTCAACATGTTGCGTCAAATGCAAAACTAAGCAACATGTTGCACGCGTGCTGAACTGAGATGCGACGCAGTGTTTGAAGTGTCATGAAGTGGTGGAGCAAAAGTAGAAGAAGTTGAATGAGCAGAAGGGGGGCATAGAGTTGGGGGAAAGGCGCACGCACGCTTGCGCCGCTGCTAGCGCTCATTCAACTTTGCATTAAAACCACAACGACGACGACGCGTCGTTCGTCATCGGGCAAGCATCTCTGAGACACGCGACTCAAGCAGCAACAACAACAACAGCAACAGGCGCAAGTTTAACCCAAAAGCAAATGGCAAACAATAGCAGCGGCAGCAGCAGCAGCGCACAACAACAGCAACAACAACAACAATAACAGCAAAAGAAAATTGCTGCTGCTGCTGCTGCTGCCAAAAGCGCTAGCGACAGCAGCAGCAATAGCCGAGCGCACGATCAGCTACGACGCATCGCGACGGCAGCAGCAGCAGCAGCAGCAGCAGCAGTAGCCAACAGCAACATTGTTGCTCTCGTATTGCGCGCGCTCTCGCTCACTTACGCTCTCCGTTGCGCTGTTGCTCTCGCCAACGCTCACGCTGTCTGCAATTTTTTGCCTGGCTTGTGTGCTTGGCCTGCCTGCTAGTCTGGCCGCCCCGTCACAGTGGCTGCGCTCTCTTCTCGGCTCGTTCGTTCGCTCTCTCTCTCGCTCTCTCACTGCGCTTCGGCACTCTCTCGCGATGTTGCGCTGCCAACGCCGACTGCGCTGCTGACGCTGCTGTCGTTTGCGCTGCTTTGGGCTTTAGTTTATTTATTCAACCGACCGATACCGTGTGTGGACATTATTTTCCTAAACGTTCGCAACCGCACAACAAACACATTCACACACGCACCGACACACACACAGACAGACGGACACGCACACATTGAAACACGCACGTCGTCATCGCGCATACAAACACACACCGACACACACACACATTGGCAGACAGCGCAGCGGCGCAGCAGCCAGAGCCCATATACTCGGCGTGTGCGCCCCGTGAGCTATCTAGTAGATAAAAACTCGCCGACTCGCCGACAACAAGCAACAGACAACAATCAGCAACAAGCAACAAGCAACAGCCAACAGCCAACAATCAACAACCAACTACAACAACCTTTATTTTTTGGGGAAAAACCTGCGTGAAAAATGTGCAAAAACAAATTGTGAATAAATGTAAATTGAATAATAATTTATAGAAATTATTAAAGAGTTTCCATTCTCAAGAAAGAAAAGTGCAACAACAGCAACAACTCAAGTGGCTTGGTAAAAAGAACAACAGTTAACACGCGTGTGTGTTATCTAATCATAAAGAAGAGAGCAAAATAATAATAATACAGTATAACAACAAACAAACAACAAAATATATAAATAAAATAAAAGGAAAAACTAAAATAACGCACGTCGTTTGTCGGTTCGGTTCAGTTCGGTTTCGGTTCGGTTTCGGTTTTGTCGGTTCTGCGACTGCAAAAATCTTAACTCAAATTTTAATTATAATTTCTGTATTACCATTTTTTTTTCTGTTGCCAAATTATCAACAAATCACATTATTTTTTTCTGTTGTGTGTGTAAAATTGAAAAATTGCATAAAATATCAAAATAAGAAAGGAGAAAAAAGGAAAATCTAAACGAAAATGGTTAACAACTTAACGAATGTTGCTGCCGCCTTGGCCACGGCCACAGGAACCGTCCAGACACTGGACAGCAGCAACAGCAGGCAAACAGCAACAATTGGAGCAGACACAGAATGCAGCAGCAGCAGCAGCAGCAACAACAGTAGTAACAACAACAATAGTAACAACTGCAGCACACATCATTATCAAAGCAAATTGCATCAGCTGCTAATCATCGCGCTGCTCCTTTGCCTCTCCTGTTGCTGTCTTCCCCAAGCGGTTCAAGCGCGACGCCACGCCCCCCTCATGTTCGAGGAGTCCGACACGGCCAGGCGTTCCAATCGACCAGCGGGTAAGTCTCTTCCTTAAAATACTTTGCTATATACATAATACAAAATTATAATATAATAGAATATATTATAATCTGCATAACTAAAACTCTGACATACATTTCAACGTGTAGGACAAACGGTTAAAGCTAGAAAGTAACAAATTTTCACACAACATAGCCAAGACAATTTATCGTGCAATAATATAATATGCAATAGTGATGTAAAAATTCATTGCAAAATCGAGAAGCTTAACTTTCGTGGATGCAATTTTTAAGTACTTTAACTTAATGAATTTGTTGACTTTAAATATAAAGCTCGTGTCTTACATTTTGATTTTCAAACTGGATTCATAATTTGTATTTACAGCATCAATATAATAATAAAATTATATTTTATTGCATTTATTTTATATTATAATATATTCAATAATATTATATTATATTCAATTGTATTATTTTTTATCGTATTATATATCGTTCATTGCATAACTTGAGCTAAGATTACGCATACGCCCCGTTTCTACTTAGAGTCATAAAACAACACATTTTTCGAGATGTTTTTTTTGCGCACTGTGCGAGGGTTTTTCCCCCTGGTTTCGGTAGGCAGGTAGTTTTTTTGGCCAAGTCGGTGCCTAGGCGTTGCCCATGGCTCGCACCCTTAATCCCTGGCTGCACAAAAGACACACACACACACACAGACAATTTGGGTCTTCTGGGTTTTCCATTCTTTTATTTTCCAACAGTTATCAGTTGTCAGTTTTCAGAGTTTTTCTTTTTTATTGTATGTTTGTGCTAATCCGGAAAACGGGAATTCCCTTCCGCTCGCTGCCTGTCGCTGTCGGTTCGAGACACAACGGCGTCGGCAACCCCAAAAACACAAACACACACACTATAAACTGTAGAAAGTAACTGGTCTTTGTCTTTAAGCTGCTTAGAAACAGTCTAATTCTCATATGCTCAGTTCCATTTCCAATTCTATTCCCAATATTATTAGATTCTATAGCTCCTCCAGTTCCAAATGCAGCTCAATTTGTTACAACTCACACGCTTGATTAGCTGCATTTCCTGTTTCTACACAGAAAAAGAAAGAGAAGAGCATAGATACAATAGAAGAAGACTCAGGGAACTCTAGTGTATAAACTATAGAACTCAGCTAGCGTTACATTTTGTTGTATTAACATTTTTCTTTCTTTCTATACTGTTTTAGTTGATTTATACATTTTTTTCAATTAAAAACAGATTGCGGTTTTATTGTAACGACTTTGAGCTGTTTCTCATCTTACAATAATGATGATGAGTGTAGAGCGAGTATTTATGCATTATTGTAGCTTAATAAACTGCAAATAACCACTCCATTTAATTATATATTAATCGTTCGCCATTTGCATAAAGTTATTTTCTACAAATGGGTCTAGCTTTAGAATTCTTGTAGGTATCGCTCTAAACTTTTGGGCAAACAATGTATTTCTTTGTATAGTTTTATTCAGTAAAATTTCATTGAAATCGTTCGTCGTTTCTTTTCAAAAATGAGTCTAAAGTCAGTTTTCTAGCATTTATTCTCGCATTTCTTTTTGTTAGCTGAATATTTTTTTGCATTAGTGCATTATACCTAATTTCAGTAAAATCGCTCGTCGTTTACCTAATCTTATTAACTTGTAATAGGATTAACTTCATAAGTATAGCATATTTAGTTATAATTGCTTTTGTAAACTACATTTCGGGTTGTTTTATTGCATTGTACTTTATTTCATTGAAATCGCTTGTCGTTTACATAAAGCTAACAACTGCAAATGACGACAACTGCTCAATTTGTATAGGCCTACTCATTGAATTTTTAATGGTGTCTATTTAAAATGTTAGTCGTAAACTTTTAACGAAATCGCTGGTCGTTAACACAAAAGCCAACAACTTAAGATTGGTTTAACTTCATAATTTAGAGAGCTAAACACCAAACAAAAGTCAATAGACTCAGGGAAAATAATAATAAACAACAAATCAATGGCTTATCATGGACTAGCACTTGCCACCCACATCAAAAAAAAAAAAACGAATACTATAGACAGAAAAATCCACCCACCCAAGTTTATAGTGAGACAGAGCGGAGGGGAAACGTAACTCAATATGATAGAGGAGTTGCATAGTGCTAATTAAAAGCTCAGCATAATATAGTCGTTAGTCGTGGCCCACAGACGACTAACAAAAAACAAATTCAGGCAACGGCAAATGCCACCAACACACACACACGTACACACACACATATTTTTTTAATGAATGAAAAACCAACGCAAACAAACAGTTCTCTATTTTTTTTTTTTTGGTTAGGCCCAAAAGGAAGGGGAGAAACTATCAGAGGGGGAGGGAAGGGGGACAGGCTAATCAAACGTCAGAAACCACGCACGTTTTAAGCCAAGAGAGGAGCAAGGGGTTAAGGGGTATTATGGTCTCTGATCTGGCCAACTCTACTAACTACCAATTCGTTTTGTTCATTTCGCATTTAATTTAGCTGATTAACAAGCTGATTTTCCATTCCCCTCCCCCCCTCCTTCTACACCTGTTGCCCCGAACGGAATGGACAAGGCGGCAGTCGGCCTACGTTGCCTCCACTCTTCACTTCTTGCCCCTTTTACCCTCTTCTCTACCATACTTCTCGTTGGTTGTTGGCATTGCTTTTGGCCCATTCGCCATTCGTCAGCATAATTCATTTATTCAACTGTCTGCCGCCCAGTTAGGTGTTAAAAAGTTGTTAACTTATTTTTAATGAATGCGTGTAAAAGACAACCACAACAACAACAACTACACAACAACAATGACAACAACTACACAACAACAATGACAACAACGAATACGAATACAAAAATCAAGATGTGCCTACGTAAAGCAGCAAAACGAGACGAGACGAGACTAAGAGAGACGACGTTCCGTTTTTGGCATCTCGGCAAACATATCCATGATCTTTAACGAATACAACAAGAAGATGAAAAACAACAACAACAGCAACAACAACGAAATACCAAAAACAACAACGAAATACGTTAAAACGTTAAGTCTCAGCCACCGACGTCTGTCAGACGCCAAAGTTGCTTTTTTTACCCATTTTTTTCTTCATTTTTTTATGCTTTAAAGTCGAGAGTATTTCACTTTATTGATGTTATATGATACCTGTTAAGTGTGGCTAAGAAATATTGAAGTGTAGACAATTAAATAATGAATCACAGCATTTTAGAGCAAGTTTTTCTTAAAACTGATACGAACTCATTATCGAACTATTCAAGTGAGTTTTTTATTAATCAACTTTTCTTAAAGTTTTCTATATGTGTAGTAAGGAAATCAGTAAAAAAAAAAAATTAAAATATATTTTTATATTCACCATTTCATTATTTTCATAATTTGCAATACTTTATTGTTGTGCACTTCTGGGTATTTTATGCTTTTTACAGAGTATCTATTGGCTTGCTTAAGTTTCCCTTCAGCCTTTCTTTGTGTATATTTTTTTTAAATTTTTTGCCAGCTTATTTTTTTGTTTTGGGGCTGTCGCGACAGCCTCCCAAAAACGTCGTCCGTCGTCGTCAGTGTCAGTTGCATGTCAGGCAGTCGAAAACGAAATGCAACCAATTTGTTGCCGGTTGCAACAACGGCAACAACAACTGCAATAACTGGCAACATTGCCAGCCTTTTTTGGCTTCGAGACGAGGCGTCGCCATCCTCAATGATTGCAACTGCAACTTGGCTACAGCCAACTCGGCTTAACTTGGCTTAGCTTTGGCTTTTTTTTTTTTTTTGGTTAGCCTTTTCAGCTTTAGGCTTAAAGCCGCGAGTCGCGTGTAGGCAGAGGAAGCACTTAATGCCCACAAAAGTGTCAAATTGCAGCAGAGTTGCAGTTCGAGTTGCAGTTCGAGTTTTCAGCTTTTTTGGGCTGACTTCGTTCGTTGCTCGCCCACCCAAATAAAAAAAGAGCTGAAAAAGAAAAGCCAGACATAAAGAAAAAAAAAGCGCAAATACAATCAAGTGTGTGTGTGTGTGTTAATTAATTTGACTCTGTTTTTATTTTTTATTATATATTTCGGCTGTCGAGTGTCGACTGTCGACTGCAGTCGCGTAGGCAAATAAGATACAGATACACAGCCTATAGATACAGATACGCTTCACAGATTTCGTGGGTTTCAGATTTGGTTTTTTTTCCCGCTCGTTTTTTTTTTTAGCATTTCCGCTCCATTCAGCAGATGAGAAGGAGAGAACGGGAGTGAGTAAGAGAGAAAGAGAGAGGCAGTGTTTGCCAGAATGAATGCAAATCAAACGAGAGTTTGTTGGCTTCGCTTCTGGTTAAAACTGGGCAACAATTGGGCTAATTGTCGAAAAGTCGAAACTGAATTTCGGCTTTTTTTATTGCTGCCATTCATAAAAAAAACATTTTATTGTTGCTTTTTTTTGCTGTTTTTTTCTGTTTTTGGTCATGCCTTTCATTAGCACTCACTCGCCCAATTTGTCCACTCGCTACTCGTCACTCGTCACTCGCTACTCGCAATTTCACATCTCGGCATTTCGCATTCTTGTCATGCATTAATTATCAAGGCGCAATCAGCGCCCCACACTGATGTCTCCTCCTCCTCCTTCACCTCCCCCTCCCCTCCTCTTCTTTTCATTTTCTCTTAAATAACTAAAAGATTTTCTATATTTTTTCTGTATTTTTTTGTTTTTGTTCTGTTGCGCATCATCTAAATTGTGCATCTCTGATATGAGGCGGCAGCCTTTGCAGTCAGTTTCTATGATGTGTGCAACTGTTTAGACATTTTCTTTGTGTGTTCGCAAATTGAATATGTTCCCCTCATTTTGTTGCTTTTCGACGTCTGTTATACCCTTTAATGCGTTTCATTTGATTTGATAACCCTCAAGATAATTCTTAAATCATTTTGGCAGCTGTTGAAAGCTTTAAATCATACAAAAAGTTCATGGAAAATGAATGAAAAGTCAAAGTTCTATGAAATTTAAAACTAATTCATTGTGTTCATTTTGAAAAGCAAAACGAAAATTTTTGGGAAAGCACATTAAAGCTTAAAGCTCTGCTCAATGTATAATTTTTTTGGTTAATTTCATTTCCGTTGTTTTAAATTGCCTCTATACGAATTTCTTTAGCTAAACTGCATTATTTGCAAAATATTTGGTGGTTTTGAATTTATATTGCAAGTTGCTAAAAGCTGAAAGCTAAAAAAGCCCTTGGAATAGTCCATTGAAGCTCAAAGCTCTTTTGAACATTTAATTAATTTAGCTAATTGTTTTTCTTTTGTTTATAAATTGTCCCTTTATGCATTTCTTGAGCTAAATTGAGTAATTCTGAAAGTAGCTGAGAGCTTAAAGCTGCTCAAAGCTCACTTAAGTGTGTGAACTGTGAGTGATAATAAAATTGGCTTGGGTTAAATGCAGTACACTCTCTTGCCCTCTTGTTCAGGCTCTCTTTGAGCCAAAATCAAATTGAGTCGCGTGCAAGAAACGATCATCATCATCATCGTCATCATCATTATCATCATCATCATCGTCATCATCAACGTCATCAGCAGTCGCTTTGCCCCGTCGCAACCCGAAAAAGAACAACAAAAATACATCCTTAGAATATTTGTGCAACTTATCAGCGCATTTAAAATTAGCAACAACAACAACGGCAACAACAACAACTTTCTGTAGACGTTGTCGTTGTTGTTGTTGTCGTTGTTGTTGTTGCTGTTGCCGTCTGCTGATTCTGCTGCCTTTTGCTGCCTGAACTTTTGACGACATCTGCGACGGGGCAACTCGCAGTCGCGTGATTTGTTTTGTAAATGAGCAAAAATGCAAAACTAAAACCAAAAAAAATAAAAAAAAATAAAAGTAACACAAAAAAAACAACCAAAAAAAGCGCAAAAAAAGCAAATAAAAATAAAAATAAAGTAAAAATAGTCATTGAACATGTTTACGGCCAGAGACGACGTTGCCAGTTGCCTTTTTCTCTGTTCCAAAATAGCCAACACACACACACACACTCATCCACACACACTCCAACACACGCACACACACTGAGACAGACACAGAAATTAGCTGCTTTTGGTAGACCATGCGCAAATTGTCTAAACAAATTTTACAGAAATCTAAAAAAAAGAATATATGTAATTGCAACCGCTTTGATCAACAGTGACTCCAAGAAGGCAGTGTACGCAGCAGCTAGCAAAAATTTAAAAAGCTTACAAGAACATTTTCCATATGTATTCTAATTTAATTTCGAATTTTTAAAACAATTCAATAATTATTTCTGGCTTAATATTCAAATAAGTCGATTTCAAATTTGAGCTTATTTGTTGCATTTAATATTAATTATAATATTAATATTGTCAGTTTTATCATTTAAATAGAATTTCTGTATGGAAAGCTCAATATATTCATCGAATTTTCATCTGCACTGCCAGTTTTCCTCATCTTATTGAATAATTTGAAGTTTCAGATGCTCATCAATTAGAAATTGCTCAGATTTTTAGTATTTTTTTTAAAATGATGATAGATTATATTATTATATATTATAATTCAACAACATATGTTGAGATTGTAACAAACCACTTTATTGAATTAGTTCAAATACCCTTCCTTATAAATATAGTACACTTTAAAAGCCATCCAAGTCATCAAAGAACCAACACCGGATGCGGTTCAGTTATATCATCTGTATATATGAGATATACTTGGGTTATGTGCTAGCTAATTGGATAGCAATTGTCACTCATTATGATTGAGGTGTATCTTTTTCCCTTCATCTCTTTTTTTTTGCGGTCTTCTTTCTCCACTTGCTTTTTCTTTGCGTCGCTTGTTCTCGATTTCTCTCGCGTTTTTTACTTTTTACTTAAGAAGCGACCGCGAAAAGTTTTCGTTTCATTAGATTTTCTTCAAGACGTTGTTGTTGCCAACAGTAACAACAATAAGAACAACAGCAACAACAACAACAGCAACAACAACAACTGAACGAGCCCCTTTTTTTGTGTGTTTTGTGCGCGCGTTTTGCTAGCGACTTTAAACGCGTCGCGTTCTTCGGCTTTTTCACTTTTGAACTTTTTAATTTTTTTTCGGCAACGAGACAATTTTTTGTAGGGTTCGTGTCAAGGGAGTTGAAGGGGAGGGAAATGGAGAAGAGAGGGAGGGGGGAGTGTGGGCTGTAGAGTGTCTACAGGGCGTGAAGAACACACACCCGTGTTGTATGTATGTGTGTGAGTGTGTTTGTCCATCGACTTTTGTTTGCTTTTGCCGACGTCTGTTTGCTTCTCCGCACCCCCCTCCCCCCCCCCACCTAGCCACCTTCCTACCCTCTCTCTGCTCTATCTGTGCACACCTAATGCAGCTGTCATAAATTATCAGGAACAAGGCAACTTCCAACTCCGTCGCGGCCGCACTTAATCAGCCATTAGAGATCTTCATTTCGAGCCCATCGTCGTCGTCGTGTTGTGTCCCCAAAATGAAGCGAAAAGCGATTTACAACATTGACTGACTAAAGAGATACCCTCGAACATTTGCGAAATTTAAATTTACTTAATACTATACTTGTATAATCATCATTTAAAATTAGAGCTAAGAAGCTTAGTTTAATAGCTGTATTTAAAAGAGCTTTAGGGTGACCATTTCTTCGCTTCTTATTACTATGGCAAGAATGCATAACAAGCTTTGTTTTCACGAGTAAGCAACTTTTATAATTCAAACACATTAATTTTTAATGAATTTATAGGAGCTTTAGGGTGACCCTAAATTCTCATTATTATTTTGTAGGAAACTGTTGAACAAACTTAACATTACCGAGCTCTAATTGTCATAAATTTTCTCTGTATAGCTCTAGAGCCATTGAGCTTTAAGGTGACCCTCGTTACCACTTTTAGGGTGACCATAAATGTTTTGTTTTTTTTTTTCTAAAGGGAAAATAACATTTTTTCCTTGTTCCTTTAATCTCTTACAGTCAATTACTTTACTTGAGACTGACCCTATTGCGTATGCATGCTTTTTACAGGGTATGCGCAACTGAGAAATGCAGCGCGCAAGCATTTCAAGTTGCTTTTTGCTGTTGTTGGTGTTGTTGTCGTTGTGCTTTGTTAGCTTTGCACTTAAATAATTTAATTGCTTATAAAATAAATAAACTGGGGCGGCATGACGCGCTATCCGAATGTGTTTGTCGCCTTTTCACCGCCTGCATTTTCCAAAAATAAAATTAAAAAAAGAAAAATTTGAGAAAAAAATACATTTTGTAGACGGACTTCTCATAATATTTGGATTTGTTCTTTTAGTTCTATGCCGACTTCTTATTTTTTTCACTTACCTCTTCTCCTTCCACTTGATTCGTTGACTTGACGATCGTTCGATTTATTAAGTTGCGGTTCAATCAATTTGATTGATTGCCCCCATCGACTGATTGACAGCTCAACACTTTCAGCTGTCAAATTTAAGCAAAATGCAAACAAAATGCCGAGTGGGCGTGGCAAATAGCGCCCATTAAAAAATGTGGGAGAATGGGAAGAAAAAAATTCCATTTGGATATTTTGATATTTTTTGCTGGCCATTAATTTATTGAATTTTATGCATTTCAACGTTGAGCTTTAACTTCTGCGCTAATTATTTTGCAACAATTAATTAAGGCGCAAAACTGAAATAACATTTTTAAAAGATAAAAACAATCAGAACAAGAACAACAACAACAACAACAACAACATTGGACTGACTGCCTGCTCTATATATCCCAGACCCCAGACCATTGCTATATAGCTATATACTACGCCGATCTGATCCGATCTGATCTGTGCTGATCTTTTAACTCAATTAAAAGCGCACGCAGCCAAAAAAGAAAACACAATTCACATGTGCGACTAAAATATACCCTATAAACAAATGAATATATAATTTAATTATGGAAATTCTGTACGAATTTCCCCAGTGAAATCAAGTGTCTTAGGTTTTCTTTATTAATTATTAGAGTTAATTCTAACAATAATATCATCATTAAAAAAATACATGCTAAAATCAATAATTTTAAAATAATATTTATTTTCTTGTGAGTGCCGTTCTTCCGCATTTACAGGGTATTTAAACTCGGAAAATAAAAGCAAAGAAAAGTTTTCAAAGGCACTTTCCGACTGTGCGTAAATATGTGCGAGTGTGTGTGTGTGTGTGTGTGCAGACGACAACGAACAGAATTGCCAAAAAGCGCTGCGCCAAAGCGACGCCGCTGCTGGCAGCGACAGCAAAAGCGACGTTAACAGCGACGTCGACGTCAGCAGCGAGCAGAGGTTCTGCGTCATGTGAGTCAGCAACGCATTTGGCTTTGGCAACACACAACAAACGCCAAGGCGAATTTCAGTGCTCTGCTTCGTTGGCTAAAACAAATGACCAGCGTAAGAAGACCAAAGACACTTATACACACACACACTAATACACACACACTAATACACACACACTAATACACACACACACACCCTTTTCTTTTAGTTGGGGCCACGTGTTGTGGGTTGGGAACACGACGAATGTTTATTAGAAGTTGAAATGCCTGTCGCTGCCTTTTGACTGTAATTAGCACATTGTGTTGGGCTATTCATCTGTTTGCTTTTGTTTTTTGCCTCTAAATGCAGCACACACACACACGCACACACACATGTATCCATATGCCACATGTTGCAAGCATTCATTACAAATTTAAGAAAAAACACTTCAAATTGTTGTCAAGCGCCCAAGTGAATCAACAATATTTGCTTTAAATTCAAACTTTAAATTCTTTGATATATTTTTTTCCTAAGCGAGCTTTGAAAGCTTTAAGCTCTACTTGCCACCACCAAATGTGCTTTGGTTAAGCAGCTTTTTTTTAGTTTTTAGCTGCTTAGTCTTTTTATACCCACTTCAAATTGACAAATGAGCTTTAATCCGAGAGCTTTGCAAGCTTTTAGTTGCTCAATCCAAAAAAGGGAAAAGTTTTGTAAGGCTTCCCCATAAAAACTTAATTTTCAGCTACAAACTGAGCTTATTTTATAGAGCTTTAAAGCTGTTAACTGTTTTTTTTTTCTTTCTAAAACTTAAACTTTCACTTGTCAAAAATAGCTACAAGTTTTATTTTTAGCTACAAATGAAGCTTCATTTCAACAGCTTTGAAAACTTTAAGGTGCTTTTAAAGTTGTTGAGCTAGTTCATTGTTGTTTTTGTTGTTGTTGTTGCATTTTGTGTGTGTGTCAATGCACTGCCAAATTGAACAACAACAATTACTGCACCAAAAATACGTAAATTTATTTCTAGATATTTCGTCTTGAATTTAAATTATAAATAACACAAGTCTGTCTATATATATTTATGTGTGTGTGTGAGTGTGTGTGTGTGTGTGCTCAATGCACTTGCTCAAAAAATATTCTTAAAATTATTTGTGCTTTTGCCACTGTTGTTGTTGTTGTTGTTGCTGCTGCCTTTTGAGTGAGTGATTGCCACGCCCACGCAACATTTTTGTGGCGAAAAAAAAATGTATTGTTATTGTTGTTGCACGTTTTGCTTGTCAAAAATATTTAGCATCAATGAATGAATTTGGCAAAAACAATAAATAGCCTGGAACAGCAGCAACAACAGCAGCAACAACAATTAACTGCAATGCCAAAAATTGTTGAAATAACATTTTGTGCGCGATGCAAAAACCTAAGGAGAAAACAACAACACGGCCATAAATCAAATGTCTAGACAAATTGCAACAACAAATGCAGGCAGCAATACACACACACACAGTGTATATACATATATATAAATACAAATAAAGCTATAGATCAACAGTCCATAATTAACAGCTGGCTTTTAGTTGCTTTTAGTTGATGAGTTGCTGTTGTTGTTGTTGCTGCTGTTATTGAACGCTGAACGCTGAACGGAAATGAGGGGCGGGTCAGCAACAGCAGCAACAACAGAAGCAGCAACAACATTGGGCGACAACAGGAAGAGCGACTGTTAGAATGCAAAGAAGCAGCAGCAAACTTGAATGTTATTGGCTGCTGCTGCTGCGGTTAACAGCCTGCGGAAGCAGCGCAGCGGCAGCAAATGTTGCTAAGCAACAGTTGAAGTTGTACGCAAAGTAGTATGGCAACATTTACGCCAGTCAGCATTGTTGCTAAGCATAAAGCGTAGATTCATAACTTAACGTAGCAACATGCTGATCAAACTCTGCTTAGCCACATTTAACGAATGTTTCAAACTTGCGTTAAGCCGTTAAGTTTGAATTTGTTGTTATTCAACAACATTTGCGACTTTAGCCAAACTATTCACAATATTTGCGCTATTTTGGCAACAGACACACACACTCAAACACAGTCTTTGAGAAATGCAGCATATGAAATCAAGCGCAAACATTTTGCCGCGCCAATTAACGTAAAATTTCAATTATATAAGTAAAAAAAAAATCAAAAAAAAGCAGAATATATTTATTTTTACAATTTTTTGCACAAGCAGAAATTGAATATTAGTATAACTCAAAATGGGCATATAATGTGGGTAGCAAAAACAACCAAAAATGGGAAGATCAGCAACAACAAAAACAATCGATGGTTGTTGTTGTTGTTATTTTAGTAAATATACATACATAAATATTTATAAATCTATTGCACGTAAATCGGCAGCTTGTATCAAAGGCGATTCCGTTGTCTTCCCTCTGATTAAATTTCTATTGTTGTTGCTGTTTTGGTTTTTATTTTGCTTGCATTTAAATTGTGATTCTTTTATTTTCGCACGCAAATAAAACTGGCGCCAATGAAAAAGCAACAACAATAAGAAAAAATAACAACAAATTATAATAAGACCGCCACTTGATAAACGTCGCGCGTCGTTAGCGCCACTTATCACGTATACGCCATGTCGGGCAATGCCGCCCCTGGTTGTTTTAGCTACATACAATATATTATTGTTGTTGTTGTTACTAAGATTGTTTTTGTTGTTGCTGTTGTTCTCTCACTCAGAAGGTTGTTTGACGGGGGGGTTGTTTTCATTTGCTCAGATTGTTGATTTGTTGCTGCCTTTTTTTTTCGTTAGTTAATCAGTTGTAGCCCAGTTTCTGCCAGCTGCCTTCAATGATAACAAAAAAGACAAGCAAAACAAAAAAAAACAGGGTATTGAAATGTTAAAGACACTACAAAAAACCACAACAATCCATCAAGCAAAATGTGCTCTTGATATTAACGTTCCGTTTTTTATTGTCATCCATTTTAACTATTCACTTTTGACCATACACTTAATACCCTAGCTTTTGTAGGCGTCGACAAAGCGGCATTCACGACTCAAAGTTGGCCTTAAAAAATGTATATAAATTTAAACAATTTTACTTAATTTAAAAGTAACTCGAAAATAGCTGGAAAATTGCTAAAATGTTAGTTGATAAATGATTTGATTTATGCATTTGGTTTTATAAAATTTACGTGGTAGCCTGTCTGTCGTTCAGTCTACGCTACAGCTGGCGATTATATTTTTTGGGGGAATGCTATTAGGTTTATTTTTGATTTCGTTTGATTTTATGGGTGCTGCCGTCGGCGCATTTGGCGGATGATGTGATGGCGCCAAAGAGTTTAAAGTTTTAGCATTTGTAATTTGGCTGTGCGCCTGGTAATTAAAATATATTAATAATTTAACGCGCTTTTTCGACCGATTTGCATACCAAAATAACAGACAACAACAACTACAACAAAGTGCCATCCAATTAACAGCAACAGCAACAACAATACAAACAAAATGCCGCTAATGAAATTGAGTCTAAAAACCAAAAAATCTGTCGCCTGTTGCTTGTTGCCAGTTGCCCCCTCTTAACCCCCCGGCCCCGCCCCCAAACTGCTAACAACTTGACACTTGTCGGCGCCACTGACAAAAACAACACTTTGATTTTTTTTTTATCTGTGTTTCTTTTTATTTTTTGCATTTGTAAAATTGAAAATCGCTGCCGGAAACGCAACAGTATTTGGCGCCAGCTGCTGGCAACATTTGTTGTTGTTACTGCTGCTTCTTCTTCACCTGTCGCTTGGCAACATATTGCATACAGACTCTGCTACTTTACATAGCAACTTTGTTTTCTTGTGAAAAGTCTAGTGTTGGAGTCTAGAGTTCAATTGAGTTTGGGAATTTATCTTAGCTGAAAGTTCAATAGGATAATATCACACAATTTTTATACTATTGGAAAGCCCCAACTGCATCTTTTGAAAGTGGTCTTCAGTTTATAGTTTTCAGCTTTTGATCAATAGTCTTTCTTTAACATTTTAGCAAATTTTTTAACAGATTCAAATTTCAAAATTTGTATTGGCTTTTTTTTACTGAATCTACAGTCCTCAGTGGTCTTTTTAAATTTTCTTCAAAGATTTGGAATATATGAAAATTGTATTAGATTCTACCCCGTAAATCTTCAGTCTACAGTTCTTACTCTACAATCTTTTTTAGATATTTTTGAAAGCTGCAATTGTTTACAATTTGTTGTCACCCCGTGATCTCTTTCTCTTTTCCCCTGGCTCTCTCTCTCTCTCTATCATTGAGTAGAAATCTGTAGACGCGTCTCGCCATAAACTTTTCCATTCCCATAGTCATTGACATTGACTAAATTTCATTTATATGGGCAAATGCAATTATCTGGCGCCAGCATTTCCCCCATATGAAAACAACAAACAAAAACAAAAATAACAACAACAGAAACTATAAAATTTATATATAGATAAATCGACTTTTATAGCAACAACAACAAATCTTAATTGAAATATGCAATTTAATTCATATAGATATATTGTACATACATATGTACATATATAATATATAAGTATATACGATTTACTCTCTACGTCTGATTTTAATGTTTTCAATTTTATTTCTTATTTTTTGCAGTTACCGAATGTCAATTTGGCAAAGTTCTGCGAGAATTGGGCTCCACTTGGTATGCGGATTTGGGACCTCCATTCGGCGTCATGTATTGCATCAAATGCGAATGTGTTGCGGTAAGTATAGCTTCAAAGTGCTAGAAAATAAGTTACCATCAGCTTTTGATTAAGTTGAAATTAGCAGGTCGAGCCTTAAGCTTTCAGCTGCTTACAGAGCTCACTTAGAGCTTTAACTTAAGCTAGATGTTGCTTTCATAAGGTTTTCACTTTAAAAAGTTGAGCTTGCAGCTTTCAGCTGTCAACAGAGCGGAGCTTGACCTTTAAGAGAAGCTTTCGCTGATGCACAGAAATTGAATTACATACTTCTGTTTGAATGCCGAATAAAATAAAAGATACTTTGGCTTATAAACTAGAGTTTGAGCTTTATTAAAAGCTTAAGGATTACTTAAATAAAGCTTTCAGGTGCTTTAATTGATATACCCAGCTGCTTCCGGCTTTCAAGTGTGCATTTCATTAGTTTGGCTTTTTACCAAGTCTTAAAATACTGCAACATTGCATATCGCTACAGTTTGAGATACTTTTGTATCTTTTATTTTCGATATACATATATTTTTTCTTTTTTTTGTGAAAAACGCGGACTGACTGAACAAATTAAGTCAAGTCTGCGGTGATAGGCGGCCAACTAATTGACTAATGACTGCCGACATTTGCTACAAGCGACAAGACAGAACAACAACAGAAACATCAGCAACATCAGCAACAACAACAACAACAACAACATTTGCCAAAGCAGAAAAATAGGGAAAAATTATTGGCGAAAAGCTAAACAAAAAAAAAAGAAGATGTATTTTCACTTAAGTTGGAACAAAAAGCGGCAAGAAGAAGAGCGCATAATTTATGGCATTTTTACGCATGATTAATATTGATTTTAAAGCTCTTTTTTTATAACAGCGAATGTCGCATACCCTATGCATCATCTATACTATATAGAGCATATGCGTACTTCGAACTAAATTTATATATATACATATACATATACATATATATAAATGTGCTCAATGGGAAACTAAATCCCAAAACTTTGCCAAAAACAAATTGAAAATTGCGTTATTCGATTGTTGTTGTTGTTGATTGAATTGTTGTTTGAAGAAAATTTGCAATTACGTTGACTGAGGGGGAAAAAGGAAAAAAGAGAGAGAGAGAGAGCAACAACAACAACAAGAGTGAAAATGTCAAACTTGTGTCTTCGTTCAAGTTCTGCGTCGAGTGTAAAAATAACAAAAACAGAAGAAACATCAACGAAATGTATATATATAAAAGAAATATATATATATTTAAATTATATATACATATATATAGTATGTTTATAAGGCAGGCCCCGAAAATTAATTGACGCCATAAAGTCTTGGCATATGTTGTTGTTGTTGTTGTTGTTTTTGTCATTGTGCGTCTGCCATCGACCAGACGACCCAGACACGAGGAATTAAAAACAGCCTAAAAACATTGTATGCTTACGTATATCCAATAGTTGCCACAATTTATAGGACATCTCAAATTATAGGGCAAAAAGAAATATGTCAATTCTTCAGTACAAAACCAATATTTAATGGAATCTCTTGATATATTTTATTTCAATCTATATGTATGATACATAGAAATAATTTCAGATTGTTTCCGATTTTCCGATTTTTTAAACTTTACTCCGAATTTATGTTATTATTTCCGATTGATGAAAATTGTTACTTTCCGTTTGCATAACATGCTTGTACCAATATCTTTTGTATTTGATCATTGTTGATCTTTTCTTTCGAAAGCTGATTATATCCTTTTTTAAAAATGTTTTCCGAAATACTTTTTAATTAATTTTTCCATACAAATAAATCGAATCTTATAAAATTTCTAAGCTTGTCTTGTCTCAAAAGCTAAAGATTATATTTTAAATCAATCTCAAGTCTTTAGTTATATCAACGCTGACTCACATAAAAAGCAACTCAGCTACAAATATTATACAGTCCGTCTATAAGTTGTATACCAACTAAGTAGTCCATATATTTTGCAGTTGTTAATTTTGTTTAATGAGTTGATTTTATTAATGTTTTAATTTCAGTTGTTTGTACTTTTAGTTTTTATTTTTTTTGTGCTGTTGTTTTGCAAATTGTTGAGCTAATTGAAGTCGCCTCCCTCGACATATAGAGGAGCCGACATCGACATCAACATCAACATCGTCGTCTTGGTTCTTGACTCGTTTTAATGGACCTGTCCAGCCACTGGGCATTTGGTCATTTGGTCATTTGGCCATTGCATAAAAGTCAGTTTTGTATTAATTAATTATAATTTATGTGGCTGCAAGACTTATAAACGAGCACATCATAAAATGATAGCTGCTGACTTGCCTTCGTCTTTCCGTTTTTTCTTTCTCTTTTTTGCCTTTTAGCTGTAAGACTTAAGAACTGATACGAGTATACCATCGTTAAAAGCAACAACGTTGGCAGGCCAATAAAAATGAATTCATATAAACATCAAAAAGACAACGACACAACACTCTCAGGCCAGTCGACCAAAGATCTGAAATGAATTAACACACAACACAAAAAATACGAATAAAAAATGGAAAAAAACAAAAACAAAAAAAAAACATATAAAATTATAAATATATTCATTTATTTATATTAAGAAAATCGCAGCTTGATTTAGTTCTAAATTTAAAACAGATAGAGTGTGAGCGCTAAATAGTCAACAGGCAAACAGGCAAATACACCTATGATATACCCTATAACAATGATTACCATGAAACTTTTAGAAAACTTAAAAGACATGTTATTATCTTTAAAAAAGATAAAATTGTCATGCAGCTTTAACAAATTACTTAAAAGTCGAGGAAAAATACAAAAATTCTTAGATGTTTATGAAAAGAAATCTTAGAAAATCAATTTAAAGTCTTTCAGCGGTGCCACAGGAACCGTTTCGTTTGAATTTCACTTAAATTTGTATGAAATTTAAGTGAAATTCAAGCGAAAACGATTTCTGTGGCATCCTTGTTTAACTGTTGTTGCTGAGTTCACATAGTAAGTTGAGCTGAATTGTTTAGTTCTATGATTACAGGGTATTTGCATTGACATAGAATAGAAAACAAAAAATGGGTGTGTGTATGTTTGTCAGTTATGCGAATGGCAGCGCTAATTAATTTTGCGGCTACAAAAATTATATAAAAAGTAAATAAAAAAATAAATAAAATATACAGTAATGGGCATCGGGACAGACAGAAGTGACACATTGGCTCATCCACTCAGCATAACTAATGAGATATTATATATTTTTTTTTAAATTTTTTTGTGTGAACTTTTCTTTGCTAATATTTCGTCTTCTTCTTGATTTGCAGATAGCTAAAAAGCGTCGTCTTGTTGCACGTGTCCAATGTCGCAATATAAAGAACGAATGTCCGCCCGCTAAATGCGATGATCCCATATCATTGCCCGGCAAATGCTGTAAGACCTGTCCCGGAGATCGTAACGGTAAGTCACACATATCTATCTACAATACTATACTATAAATACCCGAAAAAGAATCGTGAAGAAATTGAAGCTCTATAAACACTTTCACTCGACCAGAACAAAATAAACTCATGCCAAAGATATGCGTCATGGATCTAAATGATATATACATACATATATAGGACATATGTAGTTATCGGCTGAGGGATCGGGGCAGATTTGTGGGGTATGTTCAAAGCATCTCAGACTCAGACGGTCGTGGATTATAAATTAGGAAAATATCTCAATATTTTGACACATGCAATTGTTTGTTAAGCATAATAAAAACCGAAAGAGATATTGAATGGGATTATCAGACAAGCAACAAGATATAGGTATGGATCGAAATATATACAAATCTACAGATAGAGATGGCTATAAAAATGCTTGTAAAGAATATTCTTCAGTCACATTTATAGATGAAATATATACATAAATATGTATCGTATCTATGAATAATTAAGCGTAGCAGCTACGGCAGCTGTACAACACTTTTCAGATTTATACTATATAAGTATGTATATACATATCTTTATAGATCTATATCTATATCTTTGCATATATGTATGCAGATAGTTCGCTATGAATCGGACGAAAAACGACGAAACGCGTAAATTGTTTATGAAAAATTACTTGGACCGAAATGAAGGTCAACGCTACGCAATTTATAATTCTTTTTTATGCCATTCGGTTGGTTGTTTGTGTCGCCTACCCAACATATTTCGATTCTATACCCAGTCTATATCGTATACCTCCCCATTTCCCCTGTCCCCGTCCCCGTCCCTGTCTGTGTATTTCTTTCTTGATGTATGTTATTTCATTTTTTGGCTATCTCTGCATTTATTTATTGTATCGTAGCATTCGAATTTTGCATGTTTCGTGTTTCTTCTTCTTTTACTTCATGTTGCCTCTCTTCTTCTTTTACTTTTTTATGTACGATTTATTTAATATCGTACAACTGGGCAACATTATTATTGTATTTTTATAATTATTATGAGACACCATTGGGAACTGAGACTGGGACTTGGAATACGTTATGTCCAATTTGGCATTGGGAATTCGACTATTCGCAGAATTCGGGGCACACTGGGGACACACACGTACCGCATTAAACGGTTCCAAAGTCAAAACATAGCTATAACTCAAGTTGACCAGCTGGCAACGCTGCAGCACAGTGGCAACACTTGGATAAGCATATGAAATTAGTGATATTCGAAATAATAGCTCAATAAAATGCAATTTAGCATAGTTTGTGAGGACAAAAGCTCTCAAAGAATTAGGTGGCAGCCTTAAAAATTACCAAGTGGCAACTTCAAAACAAAATTAATTGTTGTCTTTTCAAACAAATAAGTTTGAGTTAACATTAAATAAATTAGGCATAACACTTTGGATAACTGACTAAGCGAAAAGCTGCATAGCTGGCAACCCTTTATTTGACAGGATGGCAACGCTAAACATACTTTATTTAGATAGTAAAGAAGTTGAAGTGATCATATGTATTTAATATATAGGTGTTGTCTTAAAGCGTAAGCATGCATTATGGACACAACACATACCACACACAAACACACACATACTTAACACACACACACACACACACACACTTGAACATACACACAAATAAAGCGACAGACTGAATCACTGAGCAATTCTTTGGCTTTTGCTAATTTTCTGCATGAATTGAATTCATAATTAGAAAAGAAAAAAAAATGACTTGGGAGAAAAGTTTGTGTGTGTGTGTTTGTGAGTGTGTGTGTGTGTGTGTGGTGTGTGTGACATTTTTCACATAATCAGGCAAGTGCTGCCTGAATTCCAGTCAGACGTTTGCCGCTGTGTGGCATCATGAGCTGGGGGTCTGTCTCCGTCTCTAAACTGGTTGCTTGCCTTGCCTTCGACTTGCCAACTTGCAACAACAGCAACAGCAACAGCAAACTTGCAACTCGCTGCTTGCTACTTGCTGCAACTGCAACTGTTGCTTGTTGCTTGCAGCACATCATTAGTTTCCGTTTTGCTGCAATATTTCATTTGCTTATGCAAAGCCGTTGACCTTTGTCGTTCCCAATTGGCCGCCCCTTTTTTTTATTTTTTTTCTTGCTTTTCTATTATTTTTATTTTTTTCACTGTTTAACCGTAACAAAAAGATTTCACTTTTATTCAGTTGTTGGCCAAGTAGCTGCCACAAATTGCTGCCACGTCAAAAAAAATATGTACGGCAACAACACAGTGAACAATTATTATTATTTTTATTTTTATATTTTTTTTTAGTTCAAAGCTTAAACTTCAAATTCTTGACTTATTATTGTAAATATCAAATCAGTATTTTATTGTTATATGCGTCAAAATTGACAATAGTTACAAAATTAGTTACAACAAATTTTAAAATATTTGTTTTATTAAAACCAAGATTTTTTTAAAACTTTGACAGTCAAAATAGTTCCCTACACTTTTAAATTTGTATTTCAATCAATTGTTTTCTACTCTATTTTTGACACATTTTGGGCTTGATTTTATCACGTCTTTTATTTTTTTACGGTGTACAGCATCAGCTTTAAGTTTAGCTTCAACTTGTGGCTGCAACTCGTTTGCCATAAATAGTTAGAAGGCACGGGCGCGGCCCCAACTTGGCTCTTGCCACATGCCGCATGTCCGCAATGCCACGCCCCCCTGTTGCCGCCTGTTGCCCCTTAGCCGCTGCTGCTGCAGCTATTGTAAAAATATTTGCCAGCAACAACAACGTAGCTGCTTTTGATTTACCAAAGTTATTTCTCCTTTTATTTATCTTTTTATTTTTATTTTTTGCCTAACTTGGTGCATGCCACACGGCTGCAACGCGTTGCACAAACACAGGCAGATCTAACTATGCTTTTACTACGATATATAGCATATTTATATGTATGTATATACATATAGAAGTATATATATAGAAGCTGTGCTCCAAGTTTAGTGATGCTGCAGCAACTGGCAAACTTGCAACATGGCAACTTGCAACTCTTTATGCCGCATCTCCATGTTTCTCTCTCTCTCTGTCTCCGTCTCTGTTTGACTGAAATTGCCCACGTTAAATGACCATTTTTGGGGGCAGGCTTGTTGTGTTGCTGCCACATGCAGCCAAGTCTGGTTTCTCTGCATTAATTTATGCATTTTTTCGTCATTTTTGCTCTTTTCTTTCCTCTTTTTTTATTATTATTTTTGTATAATGACATAACTCGAGCATTTTAACGCTTATTAAATTATCTCATTTACCGCCACAAACAGCGGGCGGTCCAATAACAGACAGACAGAGAGGGCGAGATATGAAGAGTGAGAGAGAGAGGCAGAGACATTTACCAGGTAGAGACAATAAAATTTAATGCCTCTTCTTGTGGCAATGTCATTTCAGCTGCAATCGTTTTGAATCGCTTTCAATCGTTTCCAATCGTTTTCGATCGTTTCTCGATCGTCTCTCGAGTTTTGTCCATTAACAGATCTGACAATTCAAGTTGATGACATCTTTTGTGGTCAATGCATTTCCTTTTTAGTGCATTTTATGGGCCAGTTTCAACATTCCAACTTTGTAGTCACAAAAGGATAGCCCAAAAAAAGAAAGAGATACAAAAAAACAGAGTCGAGATTATTATCGCAGAGGCGTGAGTCCCTCCAGATAGTTATACTGTCGACCACTTCTACCTCTTTCTTATCTCTCTCCTTCTTTCCATAAAAAATTCAACTTTATCGCCGGCATCAAAACGGAACTGTCTATTAAAAATCGAAACAACAAACTGTGTTGCACGATCCCATTTAGATTGTTGAGAACTCGATTCAGGTAGTTCCATTGGCTTGAAGTGTTCTCTAAAGATCAGTTTAAAGTTTAAGCTGAGGATCTTTAGTCAATTGCCGTAGATATAAGACAGGGAAAGAGTGAGAGCTTTAACTATGGCAAGCTTGGAGTAGACCAAGAATAAAATCAAATAGTCATCATTTAATTTGATATGATAGGGTGTAGTTATAAGGCTTATAATTTGTAGTTGGGAAATAGAGTCAGTAAGCTAGAACTTTTATTATTATTCAGTCATTCGAATCGAAAGTTTTATTAACTACCCCAAATAAATTGTAAATAATATGGCCTAAAGATCTCCCAAGATCAACTTTTGCTCTCTTTCTTTTCATTTAAAGCTCTCTCCTGAGAATAAAGTTACTAAGAACTGAAGCTTTCTCCCTTTCGCTGTTTTCCTGTACCTATAACTTATTTATTTTACTTCCTTTCAATCCTCTTTCGATCTAAAACTAAACTCTACTCTGACGCCTCTTCTGTCTCATCAATTTCCTCTGCTTTCCTCTCTCTCTCTCACTTCTTTTTACCACCAGGCTCGTGGCTTACTTTCAAGTATTTATAGCTCGTTTCATTAGAGAACTGAGAACTACTAAAAAAAACACTTTCAAACTTTTGTTAATGAGCTGCAAAGATTTGAAGATTTCAAGATTCTGATTTGAGTTTTGTTTTTTTTTTCCTCTCGGAATCGAGACAAGGGGATAGGGGGGAGAGGAGAGGGGAGAGAGAAGGGAAGGGGGGATCTGAGAAGTCACATACCAAAGCGTTGACTCAATGCCGAAGGTGTCGTTTGTCTTTTTTTCCACTGGCTTTGTCGGCTTCTGTCCAGCTGTCCGTCCGTCTGTCTGTCCGTCTGTCTCACTGTGCGGCTGTCCCACTGTCCATCCGTCTGTCCGTCCGATCGTCCGATCGTCCGTTCTCTCGTGGTTGTCATGATGGGCAACGTGTCGTCGTCTTTGTGCGCACCAAAACTCATTTATCTTGGCTTACAAAAACCGACCAGGCCAAGACCGAAATGCCAACAACAACAACAACAACAAGAGGAAGAATAACAAGAAGAAGAAGAAGAAGAACCACACACACGGCATAAAAATGGAACGAAACGTAACGAAATTCATTCATCTGCAAAGCGAGCGCGAGTCAAGGGCAATGCCGAGGGTCTATACACTGATAAAAATAGAAAAAACAAAACATTTATTCATAAATTCAAATTTATTATTTTTGATTATAGCATGTATTTAAGGACATTCTTGTTAAATTAACATAATATGCTGGTAAAATGGCAACCATTGATTATATTTTCAAATCAAGAAATATTTTTTACTGTGCACCATTGGACTTAGGGACCTAGAGACACTGGGAGCCTAAACCTCAACCTCAGCCTGGACCTCAACCTCAAACTGAGTCTCTATACTGTAAAACCCAGCTGCGATCTTTCGGCTCGATCGCCAATAAGCAAAAGAATGTGCAGACGACGCGTCAAATTGAAAAACGCAAAGGAAGAAGTAGCAAAGGAGACTGAATTGTTTGAAGGGGAAAAGGAGAGAAGGGGAGGGGAGGGGAAGGGGAAGGGGAAGGGGAGAGACTAGCGGCTTCGGTCAGAAGTGGCTCGTATTAAGATCAGGCGATAAGATCGGACAGCCAGAGACATTGAAGCTACACACACACACACACAAACTCTTGCACTCTTGGGCAACCGCAGTGCGATCTTGGCCTGCTCGCCAACCCCCTGCTCCTGCCCCCTCCCAATCCCCTCACACCCTCTGCCACCCGAAACCGCCTCCTCCTCTTTAAAACCGATATCACCTCGGCCTCGGCTCAATAAAATGCTATACAAGGTGTCAGATTTGTCGCCCTTCATTATGCGGCAAGAAGTTGATTTTATTTTTTTGTGTTTCTTTACTCTTTTCTTTTGCTGCTTCTTTTTACTGTGCGGCTTAAGGCAGACAGCTTTGTGGGGGAGGGATGGGGGAGCAGTGAGAAGGAGTTGGAATAATCGAAATTCCAATGCAGCATCAGCATCAACTTCAGCTTTAGCCTTCCAACTTCTTCTTTTAGTTTTCGTTGCTTATTTTTTTCGAGTTTATATTTATGTTAATACCCTGTAAACATATATTGAGGCAGTGGAAGTATGGAATACTTGCATATACGTTTATATTACAATGTTAAAAGCTCATGCTAAAAATTTCAGCAGAATATCTTTTAAGGCAGCTGAGTTACTTGAGTTGGGAAAAGTATTAAATTGGAAAATATCGGGAAAAAATATGAATGCGAGATCAAATCGAGGAGTATGGCTATATAATAATTTTAGCTGCATATTCTGAAAATTTCAGCAGAATCTCTTCAGAGGCAGCTGAGTTACTTGAGGTGGGCGTGGCAAATAATCAATAAATGTTACTTAGAGGTGGTAAAACATGGTTAAAAACAAACATAAAGTGTCTATTATGCTAATTCCTGCTACAGGGTAACTACACGTTGAGTTTTTTCATAATTCTCCGCTTGTTTTTTATAATCAGCTTTAGGAAGCGACTTCTAACGAAGTTGAAGCTGTATGCTGAGATGGTGATTTATGTGCCACTGTCAATCAACTGTTGTTCGTATGTGTGTTCGGTATGTGTGTTGGGTGTGTGTGTGTGTGTGGTGTTTTTGAGCCTGCCCCTTGTCACGCCGGAAATGTCCACCTACTTTCACGCCAAGCCAATTCCTGGAAGTTGCATTTCGGGTCTCATTCTGTGCTGAGCTCTCTGTTTTCTCGGCTCTGTGCCTATTTTACCTGCTGTGTCTCAATTTATGCACGATTAATGAATGCCACCTGGACGGAAAGACGGCGGGACAGATAAAGAGACATAGAGAACTGTGTGTAGTTAGTTTGTCTACCTGCCCTTTTTATTCATTCATTCATTTCATTCAGCATTCAGCGGCATTCACGTTTGAACTGCAACACACAAGTAGAGCAAAAATGAATAATGAAAAATTCGAGAAAATCGAACTTAACGCATTTCCATTCATTTATATTTTACAGATACGGATGTTGCATTGGATGTGCCCGTGCCCAACGAGGAGGAGGAGCGCAATATGAAACGTAAGTACAGCTTTAAAAAAAAACAAAAATAATAAATAACAAATTATAATTTATTTCAATTATGTTAAATAAATTTGTTATAAATTTATAATATAGCTGAAAATAACTATACACTTTGTTTATTATAAATTTATAGTAAAAAGAAAAGTTTAATTCATTTCATTCACAAAACTAACACGTTGCATAATCATATTGCTCATATTACAGATTACGCGGCGCTGCTAACGGGACGCACATCGTATTTCCTGAAGGGCGAGGAAATGAAGTCCATGTATATCTCATCCATCAATCCACAAAATGTCGTTGCCACCGCACGCTTTTTGTTCCACAAAAAGAATCTGTATTATTCGTTCTACACATCCACGAAGATCGGTCGTCCCCGTGCCATCCAATTTGTGGACGATGCCGGCACGATACTCGAGGAGCATCAGCTGGAGACGACTCTCAGCGGCACGTTGAGTGTCTATCAGAATGCCACGGGCAAAATCTGTGGCGTCTGGCGCCGAGTTCCCCGCGATTACAAGCGCATCCTGCGCGACGATCGTCTGCATGTCGTTCTCATCTGGGGCAACAAGAATCAGATGGAACTCGCGTTGGCCGGCAAAATAGCCAAATATGCGGCATTGCAAACGGAATTGTTTAGTTCTCTATTAGAGGCACCTCTGCTGGCCAATGGCAAGCCGGATCCACAATTGGCCGGTGCCGGTGGCACAGCGATTGTCTCCACGAGCAGCGGAGCGGCAAGTTCCATGCACTTGACCCTCCTGTTCAACGGTGTCTTTGGCGTCGAGGAGTTCGCGGATGCCGCGTTGAGTGTGAGGATCGAGTTGCCGGAGAGGAAGGAGCTGATCTTCGATGAAGTGCCGCGAGTGCGCAAACCATCGGCCGAGATCAATATCCTGGAGTTATCCTCGCCGATTTCCATACAAAACTTGCGTCTGATGTCGCGTGGCAAACTGCTGATCACCGTGGAGTCCAAGAAGTATCCACAGCTGCGCATTCAGGGTCACATTGTGACGCGGGCCAGTTGTGAGATCTTCCAAACACTGTTGGCTCCCTCACACGGCAGCGGTGAATCGTCGGTGACCAGGAGCAGCGGCCTGGCCTGGGTTTATCTGAACACGGATGGGTCGCTGGCCTACAACATTGAGACGGACCATGTGAACACCCGAGATCGTCCCAACATCAGCTTGATCGAGGAGCAGGGCAAACGCAAGGCCAAATTGGAGGATCTGACGCCCAGTTTTAATTTCAATCAGGCCATTGGCAGTGTCGAGAAGCTGGGACCGAAGGTCTTGGAGTCTCTCTATGCCGGCGAACTGGGCGTCAATGTGGCCACGGAGCATGAGGCCAGTTTGATTCGTGGTCGCCTCGTGCCGCGTCCCGTGGCCGATGCCCGAGACTCTGCGGAGCCAATTCTGCTGAAGCAGCATGGTGAGAATGGCGCGGGAACTGGCGCCATGGGCATGGCCTGGATGTCCATCGACAACGAGTGCAACCTGCACTACGAGCTGACGCTGAGTGGCGTGCCGAGTCAAGAGCTGCAGCTGTATCTGGAGGAGAAGCCCATTGAGGCAATTGGTGCGCCCGTGACGCGGAAACTGCTCGAGAATTTCACTGGCAACTACATGGAAGGCTTTGTGCTGGGCATGCCCTCGGCTGAATTGATCAAGCTGGAGACGAGTGTCTGTTATCTGGAGCTGCATGCCAAGTCCGCGATCATGCTGCGCGGCAAGTTGAAGAGCACCAAGGTGCCGGCGCACTGTTTCCCCATCTACACGGACAACAATGTGCCCGTGCCGGGTGATCACAACGACAACCAGATGCTGAACGGGGAGTCCAAGTGCTTCCACTCCGGTCGCTTCTACAACGAGTCGGAGTCGTGGCGCAGTGCGGTCGACACGTGCCACATGTGTGCGTGCCAGCGGGGCCAGGCCAACTGTGAGCTGATCAAGTGTCCCGTCCTCAAGTGCAAGGCTGCCACCGAGCAGCTGCTGCAGCGCGACGGCGAATGCTGCCCCAGCTGTGTGGCTAGGCGGGAAACGGCCGCCGATTTCCATGCGAACGCCGACAGTGGCAGTGGCAGTGGCAGTGGCAGTGGCAACTCTTCGCCCGCTCTCAATGCCAGCGATCTGTTGTTGCCGCAACAGCAGCAGCAACAACGTCGCGGCTGCCGCCTGGGCGATCAGTTCCATGCCGCTGGCGCCAGCTGGCATCCGTTCTTGCCACCCAATGGCTTCGACACGTGCACCACCTGCAGCTGCGATTCGGTCACCCTCGAGGTGCGCTGCCCCCGCATGTCGTGCCCGCCGCTGCAATGCAGCGAGAAGCTGGCCTATCGACCCGACAAGAAGGCCTGCTGCAAGGTCTGTCCCGAGGGCAAGCAGTCCAATCACGGCAGCAAGCACTCGCCCAACAATCCCAACGTGCTGCACGACCAGGCCATGCAACGCAGCGCGGCACACAATGCCGAGGAGGTCCTCAACGCCGGCGGCTGCAAGGTCGTCAACAAGATCTACGAGAACGGCCAGGAGTGGCATCCCATTCTGCTGTCGCACGGCGAACAGAAGTGCATCAAGTGCCGTTGCAAGGTAAGCTTATCAATTAACAATTATTACTTAATTAAATCTATTATTTTACTGATTTAAATGAAAAAAAATACATTTTGAAATATTTGCACATTTGTATTACTTTAAAATCATAATTAAACTCTTAAATTCAATTTAAATAGTTAAATTTAACACGACAGATATTCGAATATTTAGCAATATTTTTTAAAACTGATGGAGAAAAAGTTAAACTCGCAATTTTGTGAGTAAATAGGTTTAAAAAAAAAAAGCTATAGAAATTTACATTTTAAATGATATCTTTTTAATACAACTTTTTACAATCTTTACAACTTTTACAATCAAGCTATTTTGTCTTATTTTATACGTCTTGATGCTCGACACATTTTTTAAACAAATAATCCAAATATTAAATTTTATCGCACAAAAATAAAAAATTTCGTCTATAAAATGCGAGAACAACCAACAAATTTTATACAAATCTGACATCCGAATTAGTGAAAATTAATATTTCATAATGTCAGAAAAATATTATAAGCAAATTATTAAATTTAAAAAAATAATTCAAATAAAAAAATTGTGTTTGGATTTTTTTCATGCAATCAGATTTTCATTCTTTTTTTTTCTTTTGATTTTGTTATAGCTCATAACTCTTATTTGCCAATATTTTATTAATTTATTTTTTATGTTTCTTTGTTGCAGGACTCGAAGGTGAACTGCGATCGCAAGCGCTGCTCGAGATCGACGTGCCAGCAGACGCGTGTGTCGAACAAGCGGCGACTGTTCGACAAGCCCGGCAGCGAGCTGAATGCGCAGCCGATCGACGAATGCTGCTCGACGCAATGCCGACGCTCGAGGCGACACCACAAGAGGCAGCCGCATCATCAGCAACGTGCCACAAGCAGCTGAGCGAGATAGCAAATGGCAAACAAGCAAACTATATGAGAGGCAACAACAGTTTGTACACGCTGTGTGTGAGAGCGAGAAATTCTAGAGATAGAGAGAAAGAGAGAAAATAAGGGGGGGACATAAAGAGAAAGAGGGAGCGAAAGAGAAACATGTATTATATAAAACTGCAAAAAAGAGCTTAAAAACACAGATAGCGCGAGAGTATACGAAAGAGAAAGCGACAGAGAGAAAGAGAGAGAGAGAGAGTGAGAGTGAAAATATGATTATGATATATATAATATATAAAATACGATATATGCTATATATGTATGTACTATATGATTAACCAGTGCAGTTGGCTTTAAATTCTCTACTTCTTTTTCATCAAAAAAAAAACAACAAAAAAAATATGAAAATAAAAACTAGAAAGCATTTTTGAATAATTTGTAAAATTGATATCGAAAGTAGAACTGTGCTGTGTTCCAATTAAAATAGTAGTTTGATAATACCAAAATTCTTCAGCTTCTTCTTCTTCTTCTTGAAAACTTCTTCAACTCTGACTTTATCGGGCGCTTTCAACGCAACTTGAAAACTTCTTCGATTCAATTAATTTAAATTCACATTTAAATTGCAATTTGAAAGCGAAAGAAACAAAATATAAAATACAATTAAAAAATACATGCGATATATACATATATCCTTATATATATATAACGATTATACACATAAATATATATATTTGAAGAATATAATATATATACCATATATATGTATATATTATATATGATTAAAATATATATTTTTTTTCTAATTTATGAGAAACAAAACGCAGTGGGAAACGCTTTTGGGCGCGATTAAAGCTGGCATCGATATTTGCTATTGTTATCGTTACCATTATCGATATATATGTATATATATCGGTATTGTTTGAGCCCACATGGCGTGGCGCCAACCAAAAGTTTCGACTGATTGACTGAATGGCAAAAATATATAAACAAATATTTTAGTTAATAAGTAACATTTTTTTTTTGGTTTTTTTTTTGTGGAAGCGAATGGGAGAAAATGAGAAAAAGAAAGAAAAGTTAAAAAAAGAAAATTGAAAATTATACTTTTCAATTGTGAAATTATTTTGTACTAATTGTTACTTACTCACACACACACACACATAAACACAAAACATTTTTCAGAGCGTATTAAAAAAAAAAAGAAAAATTATTTTTATAAAATTAAAAAAAGGTAAAAAAAAATTATGTACAAAATTTGTTTAAAAAGAAACATTGAATGGAAAAACGAAAATGCCATGTACACATATTTATACACACACAAACACACATGCAATGAAAATAAAAAAAAAAACAAAAATGAAATTGTATTAAATTTTATTCTATTAAATTATTCTTATTATTATAATTTTATGTTTATTTCTTGTAGCTTATATACATATATTGATACATTGATGAATTAATTATAAGCAATTCATTGCGAAATATTAACTAAAAACAACAACAAAAAAGAAATTATGAGAACTTAAAAGAAAAAACAATTGTACTAATAATTTAAATTTAGTGTTTATAAATTTAAAACAAACAACAACAACAAGAAAACAAAAACAAACAAAAAACCCCCAAAAACCAGAAAAAATCACACAATAAACAACAAGAAAAAAAATATAAGCAATTCTCTTTTATGTTTTAATTATTATAATTTTATTTTATTTTTAATTTATTTTTTTTCCAGTCCAAATTTAAAATTAAAAAAACGATGAAAAGTAAAAAGAATAAATACAAAAATTTATAAATATAAATTTTAAAATATTTAATAACAAATATCTGAATGTGTTTTTTCTATTTCTACGCTTTCCGGGAAATTTTAGATGTGTGGGGAATATCAATTTGATGGTTCGATCGCTTGGTCCCATTTTAATGCATTATAACAAAAGTTGCGTTGTATTAACAGCGGAATACCCTGTAGCATTTTAACATTCATTATACAATTTTAATAAAATTTCCAGCATTTTATCGAATATGACCTTTTTCTTTCTCTAGTTATAGAGTATCAAAAATGTACATGATTCACAGCTGAACTTGATCTCGAGCTCTTATTTATTCTAATTAGAATGGAAATGATGATTGCATGATACGAAATGGCAAGAATTGCCATTTAAAGTCAGGTTAGTTAGGAAAAAGTATATAACAAGATATCCGTCGGAATTGCCGAGGCGACAAATTTGGCCAAAAGTCGTTCAAGCTGCCAATAAAAGTTAATTGACAATGCACGAATTTGATGAATGCTCAATAATGAGACTGAATTCGGCTTATAACTAGTAAATGAGTTTTAAGATTAAAAGTGTCCCAAGAATACTCGACATTAATTTGAATTCTTGTTTAAAATTATAATCATTAAAATTTATTTACTCTAAACTCACTGAAAATCATCAGGTAGCCCAAACGGTAAGAGCTAGAAGGCCGAAATTCTTACAGTTTTTACTAGCTTTTCAGCTAAGAAATAAACCCAAGCCAATTTTTGATCATAATTTTGAGCCATTACATATTCATATTTTCTTGAAATATAAAATTACGCAGTTAAAGTGCGAGCATCTTTCGACTTGTACCTCGATTACTTTCAAATACTTTGAACAGATTTATTTATAGTCAAATCGTTGAGACGTTTTAGTCAAATGTTTTTACGCAAATGTTTAACAAATTTTAAGCAACATCAGCAACAACAACCTCAACAACAACATCAACATACGCAAATAGTTTAACTAATGCATTGAGGCAGAGACACAAGAGCGAGAGATTGGGAGGAGAGACACAGAGTGTGCGTTCAACTATGCTCTCAAAGGTAAACCAATTTGGGGTAATCGACTATCAAATACCCTGTTAGTATATTCTTTTTATTAACATAATTATCTAATTTAAAGGAAAGGCTTCTTAATAAATATAAAAAAGAACTCTCAGCAATTAAATTGTTTAGTATTATTATAGAATTTTTTTATATTATTTTTATTAATGAATAATTTCAATAATTTCTAAAAGCTTAATGCCGGGTCAGACAAGCACTTTTTCACTTTTTCAAAAAGCTGTCCGTGTCGTGAAACCACACAAAATTTCAAAGCGTCGGTGAAAAACCGACGCTCACCAATGGAAATAGAACACGGTGAGCGATAGTGAGCGACACGGACAGGAAAAAATCTCTTTTTGACAAAAAGTGTCGGTGAAAAAGTGTTCGTCTGAAGCGCTCTTTAACAAAGTTTTACTTGACCTTTTTAGGTTTTTTTTCTTTTCATCCGATCGACTGTAAACTTTTCCAGAGATCCAAGTCTAATAAAAACGAGACTCATGATTCATAGATTTTAAAGTTAAGCAATTCATTGAATGGAAAATTACTACTAAAGTCAGTAAAAAAAATAGTTTCAAATAAAATTGTATCAACTTTTAACAAAATTTCTAAAAACTTTATCAAAACAAATCACGAGTTCAACTCAACTAAAAAAAAAGAAACTCATTTAATAAATACTACTATAAATTGTACAATTAAATGTAAAAATGTAGGTTGTACCTAGTTTGTTATTGAACTTACAGGGTATATCAATCGTCACCGGCTGCGCAGTTGCTTTGGGGTCCGAATGAAAAGCAAATGAAATCGAATAATTAAATATTGGCATAGTCACACCTTGTTGACAATTATTGACAGGCTGATTGGCAAACAGCAAACAAATGAATACGTCGCCATTTGTTGCAACGCAAGAGGGGAAAACGGTGGGCGGAGGACAGAGGAGAGAGGAGGGAGGAGGGTACTACCAGCGGGAGGTAGAGCTGAGATACTGAGATACTCAGATAGTCAGATACATAGGTGCCGAGGTGGGTGTGGCCCCCTTAGCTGTTCTAGGCCAAAAGCAGCTACTGTATAACGACAGCGACAACGACACGCAAGGGCCAAATGCAATCTGATCGCATTCGAAACCCAAACCCAAAACCGTAATTCAAATCCAAATGAAAAAAAAAAAAAATAATGTGAAAAAATAAAAACCTCCAGCGGTAAACCCAAGTATGGAACTCCAGGTGGCGCTTGTGGCGTTGGCGTCTGTCGTGTTGACAGTTGAGATGCCATCTTATATTTACTATATATGGTCGATAAATTGTCGAGTGGAGGGAATTATCATTTGCATTGATATCAAAGCGAAGCGAATCAAATCGAAACATGAAAGAAACTTTAGCATATAGAACACTTAATACACTTGCAAAGCTCTAAAGAAAACAAAAAAAAATAGCATAATTTTTAAGGTTTAAGGTCACTTAACACTACATCCTACAAAAAAGATTTAGCTTAATTTAGTTAAAATATCTCGATTTTCAACATATTTTCCAAGGATGTGCTTAACAATTGAGTGAATTTGGTTGAGATATCTCAAGAATACCAAATTCAGAATTTGTGAGTTTAGTTGAGATACCTCAAAAGAAAATGTTATTGAAAGTTAATATTCTTTAAATTGTTCCTGGGACAGCTATATGATATAATTGTCAAACTTTAACGAAATTCATTTTGGATATATAAGACTTACTCTTCTTTGTAAAAATGGTAAGGCACAATGGATCTGAATTATTTTTTTTTACTTTGTCTAAGAAACATAACAGCTAAAATAAAATAAGAAATTAAATAAAATGCTTAAGTTCTCTTAAACTTTTTTTGTGCTAATATTTTGTTCTTATTTATAAAAATCCTTAAGCCTTATTTATTTAAATTTATTTTGATTATATTCTTACATCTTCCTACACCCATGAGAACTAAAATGAAATTGGAAAATGCAAAGAAAAAATAAAGGAAAGGATTCTGTTTTTTTTTTTCTAAATAAAATTTGTAATTTATCAAATCAGCTACTTGACTAACTGTTTATTCTGGATCAGGTCGCCAAGTTATTAAGACGTTACACATTTCCTAAGAAATGTTGAATACCCTCTGCAAGGGTATAACAAATGGAATCGAATGGTATGGAATGGAATTGGCCAAACCTTAGAGCGCCCACATTTAGTCTGACATCGATGATGATGATGATGATCACAATGATGACGATGATGATGATGATAATGATGATGACAATGATGATGACGTCGATGACGACGATTGCAGCACGAATCGCTACTTAGATGATATCTAACAGCTCTCAACTCTCTTTGTATTTATATGCTACCATTGGTTCACTTGATTTACGACACATCCAATCCTAAATATACATACATATGTATGTATATCCATAGTCTTTCTATAGTTGTACTTGTACATATTGCAGTTAAACTTGCTCACGACATTTAACCGACACTCATAATCATCAATTATCTGAGCTGTCGACTCGGCCAATTGAAATTGAACATGAAATTGAAATTGAAAATAAAAATGCAATTGCAAATCGCATTCGCATTCGCATTCGGATTCGGATTCAGTATCGGAATCGCAATCGGCATCGACATCGACATCGCAATTTCAATTACGAATTGGAAGTGCGGCAAATATGCAAAGCATTTTGTTAACATTTATTGATATATTTCCTCGTAGTCTAGTCTCAAGTTTCTGTTTCTGTTACAGATTAATCTCCATTCTCCATTCCCCCGTCCGTCCGTCCATTATTATTGTTGCTCATTCTTAATCGCAGTCTGTTTTGACTGCAGCTGTCATTCAATGGTTGAATGATCGTCTAGTTGCTTAACTGATCGAAATGTAACACACTTTAATACTTTCAATATTGAATACGATTACTCGAGTAGGCGTTTCAATCTTGATACCGATTCTTATCTTGCTTTGATTGAAGCTTTCATTCAATGGTTGAATGATCAAATGTTTGTTAAGCCAATCAAAATGTTATGCACTTCTTGTGCGGCTCAATCAACTTGTTGTCATTCCAAATTAGACGCAATATATTCTTTTCATATTGAAATTGAAAAAAAAAGCTAACTAAAATTAAAATTAATAGGGAAATTGAAATTAAAGTTTTATCAAGATAATTGCTTTAGATACTATAAGGTATATCCAACTCGCAGATATTCTTATTCTATTTTGATTGAAACTGTCGTTCAATGATTGAATGATTTTTTGGATGATCCATTAAAATTGTATTTTAAATTAAAATTATTTATTTTATCAATATTCTGACGATAATATCAAGTTATCACGGCTTAGATTGAATGTGCCGTTCAATTGAATGATCAGTTTAATTAAAATGTTACTTTTGACTTAAGCTCATTTCTTTGTTAAAATCTTTAAATTGTAAATACAATTAATTGATCTGCCCTCATTTGACTGAAAGTATCATTCAATGAATAAATTGAAATAGTAAGTATATAATAATATAATAATAATATATTGAAATTCCTTGCAATTTGCGAAGCACGCAATATTGAATTAAAAATAAAAATTGCCGCAAGTTGAGTAAATACAAAATTTCTATGTGTTAGTTATACAACGTGTGATTTGATTTGATTGAAGCTGACGTTCAATGATTGAATATTCGACTAACTAATTGAAATGCAATGCAAATCACAAACAAGTCTAAAGTTTTTCACCTCCCACTCGCCACTTACACATTTGCCATGCAACATTTGGCATTCAACATGCATTCAACATTGAATTGAAATTGAATTTGGTTGAAATTTCGCTTCCTTCAGTGTCAATTGCCGTGATTGTTGTGATTGTTGCTGTTATTGTTGTTTGGCTGATTGCAAATGCAAATGCGACAATGGGTCAAATCAAGTTGACACTCGCTGTCGTTGGCTAATTGCTGCAACAAGCTTCAACAACAACAAAAACAAAGACAACACTCCAGACGATCATCATTGTGATCCAAGTGAACCCCAGGGATTGTCAAGAGTCGGACTGAAAGCAACTTCAATTTAGTTGCTTGAAAGCTGGAATAGCTCAGCAGCTAGTGTGTTTGAAAAAAAGGGTATATTGAATGCTGAATATCCTGTAATTATGGCATTAAGCTGTGCAATTTCTCACGAAACTCAAAAAACACTGTTTATATATTCATTTGGCGTCACAATGTCGCCATCTTCATCGTCGATCCTAGCAAAAATTAAAGACAACAACAAAACAAAACAACTTTTAATACGCATTTATTCCAAAAAGATAAATATATATACAGTGGGGAGCAAAAGTGCGCACATGTTCACAACACTGACTTTGATCTTTCATAAAAACAAAACCATACAAGGAAGTTTCGATGCAAATTTGAATGGGTTATCGTACTCCGATTAAGGTGAAAGTTTGGTTTTGAGTTCTTTAGGACCTAATGAACAAAATAAAAAAATAAAAAATTAAAAAAAAAAATAATAATTTTTTTTTGTCCCATATAATTTTAAAATTTTCCGATTCAAGTCGCCACGGGTTATCATACTCCGATTGAGGTAAAAACTTATTTCTGAGTGCTTTAGGACCTAATGAACAGAACTAGCCCGTATGCTTTCAAAAATATTGACTTTGACCAAATAAGGGACACCCTTATATATATATACAAATATACTCGTATACCAGCTAGTTGAACGCTTTGATTGAACATTTCAACTTCAATTGAATTAAATTACAATGCACAACGCTAAACACACCCTGCAATCAATCTAACTGCTTAGAATGGCCATTGGAGTGGAGAATGTATTGTTTTTAATTTTATTTGCTCCAGTTTCAACCAAATGCGATTTGCTTTCAACCAATTTGTTGACCACGCGCTTTGTTTTTCAGCCCCCAAAAAATACAAAATAATAAAGTCGACAATCAAAATAAACAAAGATAATAACAAACAAAAGCGGTTAGACATGCACCATGGCATAAAATGAGACTAGCAGATACCCTGTAAAAATGTATATATTAAATAATATAATATTAAAATTAATAAAAATGAATTTCAGATTTAAGATACCAAATCAAAATTAATAAAACCGTTTTCCATTTTCTAATTTCAATATGACATTGCACAATTTCAGCCTACCCTATTTTGGGCGTTTTATGGTTACAGGGTGTGCACCGAAAATTTCATTTTTATGAATTTTACGCCAATTTGGCCAGAACATGTTGACCAAACCGACTCAGAAGTCAGAGGCCGCACCACGAACAACGACTGGACATGTCCAAAAAAACCGGCTAAAGACAAATTTGGAGCTAATTATAAATGCAGGCAGCACCAAAAGTGACTTTGGCCAAGTCTCAATCAATTTGTGGGCGGACTGCCAAATGCTGCTGCCAGTCAATGAATTTGAAGAAGGAGAAGGCAAGGGGAAGGGAAGGGAATGGGTATATGGGGGGAAGGGGAAATCGAATGCCACACCGGATGGTAGATGGTGGATGGTGGATGGTGGTGTTCATGAATGAAAGCCAAGGAGTCAAAGCCGAGTCGAGATCTCTTGTTGGTTGTGGGCGAAGTTAAATCTCGAATTTTGGTCGCTTTGGCGATTTGGCGATTGGCAAAGTGTGAAACTAATTTGTCAGCATGACAATAACAGCCAAAAGCAATAAACATCATAATAATATTCAATAAACATCAACAAAATGCGACAATTAGTTGCCACCGATTTGGCCAGCAGCAACGAAATTAAATTAAAACGTAACACGCGGCGTATGCGCAATATGCCGACTGCAAGGCAATAAATTGATCGCTGACTTTTAGCTTTGACTATAAGGAAACTTTGGTTAAATTAAGAAGTTCATCTCGTGCGGAGTTTGGTATAAATTTAAAGTTTTGCTGTCTGCTTTAGTAGTCTGCAGAAAGCCTTTAGAAACTCTAATAAAAATCGGACAAAATATTTATACTGGATGGCTTTTTTTTTGGTTTTTGAAGAAGCTCCTTCAGAAACATTCAGAAAACTCAGCTAAAACTAGGGACTGTAGCTGTCAAAAGTTTTAAATTTAAATGCTTCGACAACATATTTATTTTCCGAAATAGAATAACACTTATTTGTGATTTTAAAATAAGAGTTATTGAATAATACCAAAAACTAAAACAAAAATCATTTGAACTTGATTTATGGGTAATTTGCGTGCAAGTATTTTATTTTTTTGTTAATGCCACCTACTCTGTCGAAAACTTTAAAGGTCATTTAAATTTTCCATTCCATATCATGAATTCATTTAAGTTTTATTTAAAAGATGCTGTGTTAAAATCTGGCAAACATATTTAAAAAAATACCATATAATATTTTTTTTTTTTGAAAGCAGGAAAATTATTCAACATCTGACATTTTTGCAAAAGCCGAATGCTTGAAAAGAAGAAGTTCCAAAAGAACTGTTATAGCCAACTTTTTTCGAATTCCAATTGGCATTCCCAAAATAGTTGACTTTTATTTTCATAAAATGATATAAAATTTTAAATTTTTGCAGAAATCTATGAAAATTTAAATGCAAATTGCAGCTGTAAAAATTGGTGAAAACTGGAAGCAGTTTAGCGTCAGCAGCTTGTTACCCATAGATCAAATAGTTTGCTCTGTCGGAGAGTTATAGAAATCCCCCCCCCCCCCCCCGTCTTGGTCGATATCATAATTATAATAATTGTCTATTTCTGTTGCAGCAATTTAATTGAATTATAAACGTTGAGCTAATAAAATCGATGATGTAAATTGCGCTCGCTTGCATTTAACACCTTCAACTAAGGAATTTCATCTATTTTTATTTATGATCCATACATGTTGAACAAAACATGTTGCCCACTCTCCAACTAGCTTGTCCCCCTACCTCCTCTCTATCGTTGTCACTCCACTGATCACCCCCGCAATACCCGCACTGCGATCGCTGTTAATCGCATGCAAATTTAATGCAATCGCAAGCGCTAAAACAAAACCAAATCAAATCGTATGGCCAGAGACAGAGACTGAGACAGAGAGAGACTCAGACTCAGACCCCGAGCTATACGAGAGGTGTTTCAGGAATTTATCGAAAAGTTGCTCATCACCAGCAGGTTATTTGACATTTTAATCGAATTGCATGGAATCCTTAGGAAGAAAATTAACACATTAATCGAACAACGTGTCATCTCTAGCAATGAAGTCGTTCAAGTAATCAAGGCTCATATCATATTTTGTGATAATTAATAATCGATTATCGAGCGGAGTGTCATCTCTAGTAAGTAAAATCTAGCAAGAAAATCGTTGGAATGATCGGAGATAATTTACATTTTTTGTAAATTACATGTAAAAAATAGAGAATCGGTAATATCGAAGAATGTTTCAATTTAACTAAAGAATCTATAATAAGTTATACGAAAAAGGGCGCCAACAAACAGACTGTCATCACTAGCGAGTAATTCGATTACACCATGAAACCAGCACTCAAATAGATAACACTCACAATCCGAGTGTCAAATTAGGCAAATATTTAAATATTTTGATCGAACACGGTGAGCCCCTACCTATCTAGTTGATAACATAATCGAGCAGAGTGTCATATCTAGAGCGCAACTCGATAACACTTCAGTATAAGTTGTCGATTATACACGAAATCCGTTGACATAGTCAAATTTCTCTATAACAGAGCAAACTCTATAAGGGACACATCCGATAACATTGTCGAACAGAGTGTCATCTCTAGCAAATAATATAAGGCATTAAATTGAACTTAACCTGCTGAAATCGTCAAAGATTGGTCTGCGAACTGTTTTTCCAAAAAAAATACTCTTTACTGAATACCCTGTAGGCATTAGATTATCTTAACAGGGTATAACAAATTTATCGACCCCTTTATTTATAGTCAATGATAACTGCTAGTCGTGATGTCTAAAACAGAGGCTACAAAGAGAAGCTAAGAGAAACTTTTAGTGTAAGAAGGCAAATTGAGGAAATTCGCAACGCCAACTTATCGGTCGACCCTCTGGCACGGAACGGGAATCGTTTCGTATCGTATCGTAACGTAATATAACATATCGTATCGTATCGTATTGTATCGTGTCTTGTCGTGTCGTTGTGTCTTAGCCTGGCCTGCATTGCAACTGTATTTGTATCTGTATCTGTTACTTTGTATCTGTATCTATGTATGTATCTATATTTGTATTTGTATCTGGAATTGCCTGAGTCTGTCTGAGTCTGTGGCTCTGGTTAAAATGCCTCGAAATGCCGCCGGCCTGTGTAATTGTAACGCAACAATCAAAATCAATTGCTATGTAAATAAAATTGCAAATTAAATTACAAATTGATTACCTCACTGAGTCATTAATTAAATCGACAAATTTAAACAGCGACCACAACAACAACAACAACAATGGGAGCTGCTTACACATAGACAGAGTGACAGAGATAGAGAAGGTGAGGGCGAGGGAGTAAGAGTAGGAAAGTGTGATAAATAAATTAAAAATACTTGGGATATTTCTAGTTCAAGTCATATTTTAATAAAGTGAACTCTGAAGTGACGAATCGGATCACAAACTGAACCCATTTTTTTTAGAAAAAGCTGGATTTCAATAATAAATTTACATAAATTACTTTTCCTTAAATATTTAGTTCTCCCAGACTCTTTAGTTTATCGTATCGAAATTATCGAATCTTCTTCTTATCTATAAAATTTCGAGCAATCAAAATCGTTTTCTGAAAAAAAGTAAATTATTTATCGAAATCAATAAGATTTGATACCATGATCGAAATGATATTTCGCTTGAAAATCTTTTCAGTTTTGGCAAAGTCATAAAGTTTGTTCTTTTAAAATATTAAAACGACTCAGAATCAATTTTAAAATGTTGTCTTTTACTAATTTTCATATAAGAAGTTGATTAAATGCTAAAACTCGAGACTTAAAATTGTAAACAAAAGACAAAGAGAGCAGAAAAATCGCATTCTAGCATTAAAAAAAACCTAAGCAAAATTAACGAATTTAAAGTAAAAACCATGATCAAAATGAAAATCCGCTTAAATATCTGATCTGTTATGAAATCTTAAAATTGTTCTAATTTTCGACTTAGCAACTTTTCGGTATAAATTTACAACATGTTTTGAGAAAACTTAATACATGGTTAACAATTTGACTTTAACATTTGACATTAAACTCCATTCACTGTTTTTATTCAATTAAATACTTCTCAGGTATCTTTTTAATCAGCATTTCTTCTAATAAACGTTGACCACAATTTCTTCACTTCTCTTCCAGTCATCAACTTTTTTTAAGTCTGTCTCTTTCTGTCTCTTCGGTAATTTATCCCTGACTTTCCCGATCATGGAGAAGATCGTCTTATTGGGATCGTTAGATTGGTATTTTAGTTCTTATAGTGGGAGTATAAAATATCAACTTTGGCATCAAAACTAGCATAAGTTTTTTGTTTCATTTGTCGATCAGTGCATTATACGTTCAGTTGATCCATCGATCGCTTGATCTTCTAATCGTTCGCTAATGTAACAAAGTTAAAGCTAAAGTGGCAAAAACCTCTCTAAACAAATGCTCCAATTAGCGCAAAATGTCGGCGACAACTGTAGAGAAAAGAGGGAGAGGGAAAGAGATATAGAGAGAGTAGTAATAGAGAAGTAAGAAGGGGAAACATTAACTTACGACTCGTGCCAATAAATGTAATGAGCGGAAAAAGGAAGGAAAGACAACGAAAGGAGGGGGAAATGGAAATCAAAGTCGAAGTTGAAGTTGAAGTCAAAATCGTATTCAATGTGGAAGTGGAAGTTGAGTTCGAGTTCGAGTCTCAGTTTCAGTTTGAGATTCAGATTGAGATCGAGGTGGAGTTGCAGTTGAGGGAAACTTGGGCGCAGCAACAAGTTAACTTTGCAGGCGAGGCAAATTACAACAACATAATGATCGACTAGTACATACTCTAGACTTTGCAAATTAATGACCGACTTGTGCATACCCTAGACTTTGCAAATGAGTTGGTGTTTTTATTTGTAAAAAAAAACATTTATGGAAAAATCATAGGATTTTAAACTCAATATTTAATGCCAATTACCTCAACGATAATAAATATAAAACAAATGGTTGTATCTTATTGTTTGAAATATAGAATATGGGCGTTTCCAGAAAAAGGTTCACCTCGCCCAAAAACGTAAAATTAATCAAAAACTCACATCTTGTGAAATTTTCTTCCAAAAATGTATTCAAGCTATTTATTTAAGCAATATACGCTAGAAGAAATTCAATTGGAATAAATTCGCTTTTTCTATATTTTTGCCCATTATCTTAAAAATTGACTTCCATAATGGACCGTTTGTATTCTAACGATCACACTTAGTAAGATAGTAAGATTTTAACATGAACCATTTTAATACATAGAAATATGTATATTGAATGTTTAATTTAAAACAAGTTTTACAAGCTGTCCATCTTGAAACAAACTAGATGGAAATCTTGTTACGTTCGCGATGTCGCGTTACAAATTACTAATAAAACTTGTAAAACAAATAAAATGATAGCAACATATCAAAATTATTTCTTAAATTTAAAACTACATAATTTTATTGTGGTTTAAGAGAATTTTCTTTCAAATTACTCGCCACATTTCGCAGACCTTCGCATTTGTCAAGATAAAGTCAAACATGTCTTGTTTTTTATAAATAATTCGAAAACGACAACTCTTCAAAGCTTGTCTTTTATAATAAAAATAGTGTTGGAAAAAAGCATTAAACACATGAGAAAACATTATTGAAAATGTCAACTTTTGCCATTGTTTTTTATTTAAAGACGTACAAATGTCGCGTTCTCGATCTTGGAAATACCCATATACATATGTATGTATGTATATGAATTAAGTTATTCACAATTTATTGACACCTTTAATTGCATTTTTTTATTTAGTTCATTAAATTAGCTGCCTTTAAAAATTTGTCTTGATAATTAGTTTAAGCCTGATTAGATTTAAATGTAATATGTACTCATACATATGTTACTTCCCTCTTATCCTATACTATTCATTAAGAGGGTGTCAATTTTTCCAGATCATAGATTTTCTTCATATATTTCTGAATACAAGCTTAATAAAATGAATTTCCAAAATGCACTTATTTTTGCCCAATATCTTTGAAATGTCTAGCAAAAAAATAAGTGCTTTTAACCGTTTTCCAGCTTAGTAAGAGCTTGAATCACTTGTCTTATTGCATATTACTACCAATTTTTAATCCAGTGCATTTCTCGAAGTCCACTAATTTTTGCAATCGATCTTTGTATGTTAAATGAAAAGTAGATGATTATATGAATGACAAAAAGATCTGATTTTCCATATATTTGTTTCCCAAGGGGAACTTTTTCTTATATCTACTTATCCTTGATCTATGGAAATGTAATTTAAAAACCGATCACATGATTAAAAAAAATATATTATTTGAGAATTTTAATTTATTTTACATTTATTTATCGTCGACTTAAGTCAGACAACAGAAAGAAAATATTCAGAATTTTTAATAAAATTTTAAAAAAGAATTATGAAACTTGCAATAAAATACATCTTATGCAAAATTTGTTTATAAGGATTTTTTACTTAAATACAGGGCATTTTAAAAATAGCTACAAATAAAAAAATTAATTAAAGCAGTAAGCTTAGCAACCCCATTTGCTTGGCAACAATATATTATAGGGTAAGTAAGCAAGTAGTTATGTGCTCAAGATCAGTTGACTGGCACGACATTTGGCTAAGTTATGGCCTGGCCTGAGCTTGGCCCAAACCGTGCCCGGCCTGGCCCGGCCTGAAGTGATCTGAGCTTGAGCTTGGCCAGGCTAACTTAGTTGACCAAAAACGAGGACAGTTTGTTCAATCGATCGCGTTGTTCTCCATCACTCTTCCCCCCTCTCTCTCTCTCTCTCAGTCTCTCTCCCTCTCTCTCTCTCTCTCATTATTGTGTTTAGTTTCAACTCCCTCACCAATTGTTTGGCTTTTGCTTTTGGCCGTGCCCAAGACTGGCGCTTTGTCAATCAGCAACAAAAAACAACAACAACAACAAACAGTCAACAGGGGAGGGCGGGAAAGGAGGTGCTGTTGGCCAGTTTTTGGGGCGTGTCCGACCCCAAATGCCAAAGCCGAGTTTGTTGTCGTTGTCGTTGTTGTTGTTGTCTTTCATTAGTCGTGATTAGTTTTGAAAAGCTAAACAACAACAACAACAACAAAGTTTTTTGCCAATTTCAAGTTGTTGTACTTGTTGTTGCTGTTGTCCAACTGCCACACGTCGCGAACAACAACAACAATAACAACGGCCACAAACACGACAACAACTCAAGCGCCACTTGCGACTCTTGACAAATTGTGAGCAACGTTTGCAATTGAAACAATTTAATCCAAACAGCAGCAACTGAAACAACAACAAGACCAACAATAACACTAACAACAACCAAAGCCAGCAAACAACATTAAACCAAACAACGCACAGTGGCACACAACATAACAAAAAAACGAAGGAGACACCAAAATTTTGAAAAAGTACACTTAAAAAAAAATAATTTTTTATTAGAAAGAAATTAATTGAAATAAGATAACTTTACGAGAAAAGAAACATAAATTAATTGATCAAAATATCAAAAAAATATACAAAAATATAATAAAAAAAACTTAATCTAAAATCAAGAACATTTTAGTAACAATAAATATTTTATGCTTAAAACGAAAAATCTTGAGGTTTAAGAGAAAAGTACAAAATAAAAGACAATTTAATGGTCAAACAATTAAAATAAACAAATAAATAAAAGTACATATTTTGTTTTTAAAATGAACAACTTTAAGAAACAAAAAAAAAAGGAGTTTAATAACTATTTGAGAGCTTTGTTTACGCAAAATGCAAAAAAACGAATGTACGACTTTATGAACATTTAGAAAGGGTTGTAAAATGAGGATTTCTATCTCAAAATCAAGAATATTTGATTCAAGATGACCAAATGCCACAAGAGACTGTTCATTTGAACAAGTAAGTGAACTAGTTTCTAAAATTGTTCTAGTTGATTTGAATAAATTCTTCAATTCAATTCAATATCGAAAATTAGTAGCTATGTCTAGTTCATATGAGCTAGCTCCCATTCTGGACACAAACTAGTTCACAAAACAAAAATATAAAATATAGACATAAAAAATGAAAAGCGAAATGTGAAATAAAAATAAAACAGTTTGATTAATTGAACCGGAGCGGATTTGAGTTGAAGTGAAGTGAAGTGAAGTGTTGGTACTTAGATAGATATAGAAATGGGCAGTCATTTAAGTGCATTGAGAGCAAGGAAAGAACTGGTTCACATGGCAAATGGCAAATGGTAAATGGCGATAACACACTCAATCGTAGTGGTGGCACTTGTGGCACATTAAAATACCAAAAGTGATTAATTGACATTTTACCGTTAGCGTTGAAGTGTTGTTATCGAGTGCAATAAGTGGATAAGTGAATAGTTTATGAATCAGATGAATGGCAATTAATGTGATGATGATGACGATGACGATGATGATGATGATGGCTAGGGAATTGAGGAAGTGATTAGCGGGCATATACCATTTATCGATAACTGTCGCTATCGATAACTAATTGCAAAAGTGCCAACTGCCAATTGCATGCATAAACATGTCAAGCGATCAAGTTTTATGCAAATGCCCAACGAGCAAACACATGTCAAACGACGATGGTGTCAGGGGGATGGTGCAGAGGGGGAGAAGAGGGGAAGCTAGGAAGGGATGGAGGCAGACAGTGGAAGGGGGGAAATGCACTATGGGAAAAATAGTATGATTTTTTGTGGCAAAAGCACTAAATACAAAGCTAGAGACTTGAAATTTTTCATGTTTGTTAACTAAACTAAACTAGAATTTACTTATTTGCTTGCTATTTTGCTTTCGATTAAGTTTTCAGCTCGTTCCTCATTCGAATCTGGGAATGAAAACCGATCTTTGGCCTAAAAGGACATCTGCAATATGTTTTATTTTTTAAACGAATTAAAATAGTCAAAAATTATTAACAATATTTTATTTTACATAAGTTTGTTAATAACCTGTTAACTTTACTCTGTCCATATCTTTAATGAAGCTTTGTCTATATGTTTATTATATCCTTGTGCTACAAGCTAAAGCTTATTAACAATATCCTTAGTCATTTGTAGTTATTTAATGTTTTTAAATTAATTTAATAAGCTCTACAATTACAAGTATTTGTTTTTCCCCTTCAATTTAGTTAAAATATTCTTAAGTTTCTTTATTTTTAGTTCATGTTTTTTTAAGATCATTTGTTTATTTTTTCAATTTCTAATTATTTTACTGTAGATGTATTTTTAGTTTTCTGTAAACAGAACATCTGCTAGTTTTAAGCTAAAAATAGTTTTAGCCAGTACAATGAATAATTGCACAATATAAAAATAAACAAAAATGTTTATTAACATCTTAATTTACACACCTTGATTACTTTCTACATATGTTATTGTACTTTTTGCAATTTTATTCAAGTCAAAGTTGTTAAGAAATTTCCGCTCTTTTTAAATTCACAGCTGACTTTGATTGGGCTTCAAATAGTAATTTAAAATCATGGTTTTTTTTTAGAAAATTCAAAAATACTCAACAACAATAGAATGAAATTTTATGCCAAACTATTGCACTATCTGTCCCATGGTGGAAATGTTGGCAGCTCCTTTGCGTGTTACACCGGGCGTATGATGAATGTGCATTTAATTGTGGTCCGACACAGCCAAAGGGTCAACGAGGGGCTGTCGAGAGTGGGCAAGGGATGTAGAGGGGTAAGGGGTGGTCAGTTGTAGGCGGGGGCCCGCTAAATGTTTCCATTTACTCGCATTCAAGATTAAATTCTATGGAAAACAAGTGCGGCTGGTGCAAAAGGCGAATGGCATGCAAAGAACACGACAGCTAAATAGATAATAAATAAATAATAAATAAAGTAAACAAACAACACCGGTAACAACAACAGCAACAACCACAACAACAATACGAGCGACAAAAACAACAACATGTCGACAATTTGCATATCAACATTTCACATTCAATACATTTGAAAGCTTTTCTCACTTTAGCGTCAATAATTTTTTTTTTATATATATTTTTTTTGTATTGTTTTTTTTTTTTTAGCTGAAATTCAATGAGCCGCATTTCCAGCAACAACTCGCACTTGTACTTGATCGATCCCCCAACGATCTTAGCTAGAGATGGTAGCGTGCACAAGCACGATCGAGACACGAGCACGATCACGACACGATCTTAAATTAAACATTTCTCAATATTTCTAAATTTTACTTTTAATTTTTAATGCATTACCTTTTATCAGGGACTAAAGCCGTAATCATAACCGTTACCGTTAACCGGTATTAGCCGATTGAAATTGGTAGTTGAAACTGAAACCGTAACCGAAAAAAAACTTGTATAATATACCGATACCGGAAAACCGAATTTATTCCAATCGAAATAACCGTTTAGAAACCGATTCATTCACAAAATTTAATTATGATTATTCAGGTGTAGTTCGGGTTTTCAAAAGTAATTTTGTTTTTTATTTCTAATGTCTATATTCATCTCAATAAAAAAATCTACACTTTTGAATATTCGTTTTTAAATTTACATGCTGTTAATATTTTTTAATTTTTGTTGTACCGTTACGTAATCGATCTACATAACCGAAATCGTAACTAAAAACGATATTCATTTCGGTTTGATACCCTGGCCCTAAAGAGCTTCCTATCTCAACCAAACTATGAGAATATGGATATAGCGCTGATTAAATTTGGTTCAATTCGATCGGAAGGTTTTCTATGGAAATTGTTCTTGTTTTTGCAATCATGAAGATACACATCCGTCTACATTAATTTTAAAAATTCGATTGCCCTAATTTCATCTTTTTTTATAGATTATGGAGAAAAATGGAGAAACGTGTATATATTATCTGATTTCTGTGCATTTTTTCTCATTTTGAACATTGAGTATAAAATTGGGCCTAAAAAATTGACAATAATAAAGTCAAACTGTCAATTTATCGGAAAAATTTACATATTTATCGATTCATCGTATTATTTTATATTTTGTGTATGTAATTTGTTGACAGATAATAAAACCAAAATAAGATAACAAACCGATAAAAAATTCACTCGATTCATCGGCAAGAAAAATATGGAATTAATGTAGCTCAAAATTTCCAGCGCAATCATCGATTCATCGATGTTTCGATGTATTTTAACATCTCTACATATACATAAGAGTCGCTTTCTCGTGTCACGATACAAGTGTCACCACTAGCACGTGCAATGTGCGATGTGCAATGGGATGGAGATGAGAAGGGATGGAGACGGAGATGAGTTGGGGATGGGATCGGAAGATTCGATTCGATCCGAACCGCATAATGGATTTATTGGCATTGATTTACACGTAATTTGTGCCCCGGGGGCAACAGGCATTAAATTTATGGATGGCATTTACCTAATGGCAATTGTAAAATGCTAAATAATATGCAAAAATTTATAGTGTTATTTGTAAATTACACGAAATATAACACAACATAGTTTTTCTCATTCCCACTTTTTCTTTCCATTAATAATTAACAAATGTCGTTGTTGCTATTCAGTTTCACAACAAATTCAAGCGAAATGGAAAATGTCACTAGCTAAAGGGGAAAATCCAAAAAAAAACATACCATTTTTTTTACTCATCAGAAACACTCACTTTTATTACACATATTATATTATTTAAGAGTTTTTATATAAAATTGTGTACAATACTTAAATTTGGCGCCTAAAAGACTGCAACTCTATGACCTAACGAAACTTAATGACGCATGTGCATAAGCTCACAAGTTAGTCGAGACAGACACCCGCTCAAATTGCTCACTCAACGAACATGACTCCACATTTAACAGCTGTTATTTCAGCTGCTATCGATGCAATTTAACATTACAAACGAAAAAGTGTTTTAAATCGATGTGCGTTTTTATGCATCACATTGTCAACATTTCACATTTCAAATTTTGCGCCTAAAAGACCGTAACACTCCGACTCAACGTAACTTAATGACGCATGTGCATAAACTCACACGCTAGTCGAGACACACACCCGCTCGAATTGCTCACTCAACTAACGTGACTCCACACTCAACAGCTGTTATATTTATTAGTTGCTATCGATACACTTTAACATTACATTGCCAACTGGCAACTTCTCACTGATACACTGTTGCCACTTAAAAATATCTGATTGAGACAAGAACAAACAAAAAATGAGCCAAATTCACTAAAAAAGAGCCAGTTTTGATGTTATGTTTAGTTTCTGTTGCTGTTAAGGAGAACAGCTGTCTAAAACTGTAAGCTTTCCTGATTATTCTGTTATTTAACAGAACAGCACTCCGTTAACGTTAAGCGCTGTAATGTAAACATTAGAGTTGTGTCGTTTAGTTCTGAAAAAGTTCAAATGAACGGGTCATTAAGATGAACTAATGAACTTATTCAGTCAATCAAGAACTAAATCGGTCATTTCGCAGTTGGTCAGTAATTTCTTAAAAAAAAAATTTAATTTCTTAGAGAAATACAATACATGGAGTTCCGCAAATGGATTCAATTTCTTCTTTATTTACATGTAACAATGTTTAAATTCTATATATTTTTAAGTTTTGAACAATGTGAAAGGTAACTTAAGCCCAAAATTAAAAACCAATTTACTCTTTTTTCTCAATTTCAAAAAGCCAGGGTATAAGTATAACCCAAAATAATAAGAGGAAATCCGGAATCTAGTTGGCATTTGTCGTCTATTTGATTCAAAAACTTAAAACACATTTCACATTTCACTAAAAAGAAACAGTCGTAGCCTATTCACATCGTTTATCGTTCATAAACAACTGACTAACTGATCAGAATGACCTATTCATCTTTCATAGTTCATGACCAACTGAATAGGAACCATCTCGTTTATAGTTCAGACCAACTGAAAAGAAACTATCTCGTTCATAGTTCATGACTAACTGACCAACTGAATAACTGAACTAAATGACTGATTTAGTTCACGACTGAAAAATGAACGATTGAACTTATTCAGCAAATCGAACTAAAAAGCCCAACTCTAGTAAACATGAAAGTGCGAAAAGTGGAGCCGCTAGAGGCTGCCACCTTGTTTTTTCTTTGCTGTCTTGGCCAGGGCTGCCACCTTTTTCATGTCAGGCTTGCCAGATGCATTTTTTTTGTTAGTCCAATGTGGCAACCGTGCGTGCTTCCTTCTCTTTTCAGTGCTTTTCAGTAAAAGCCGAAGAGGACAACAGACGGCAGGCAGCAGCAGGATCGGTCGGTTTAATTTGTTTAAAAATTATTTTCCAGTATTAAACATACAAAACCACACACTTGACAGCTAGTCACGCATTTGTGCATTTAAAAGTTGTTGTTTTTTTTTTAATTATTTGTATTATTGTGTGTTTGTGTAAAATGCAAGTCAAAAATTGTAGGCAAATTTTATAATCGAATTTGTTTAATTTTTTTTTATATTTGTGGCAAATCTTTAAGATTCGCCTAAATCAGGGGTGCCCAAAGCTGCCTTATGGATGTGCACGCACCAATACAAATAAAAACAATGCGCACGCACACATGAAACGAAAGTATTTTTCAATTCTATGTGTACACAGAAAAAAAATAGGAACATGTTTCTTCAAAAAAAAAACACAAGCGTCACACGTTTCACAACGAAGTAAACTTCTTCTTTTTCGGTGTACACCAAACGACAAGACAACAACAAAATACATTCGATTCGCCACAGCAAAACGACGCAATACAATTGTTTTTGTTTTGTCAGCAACGAAGGTCGACGGAAAGCAGACAGTGAAAAATTTGTTCTTGTTTTGCCAGCAACGAAGTAGACCGAAAGCGTAATGTGCGAAATTTGTTAGTGTAATTTTTCAATGTGCACCAGAAGCTTACCAATGTGTATTCTCAATTGCTTCCCATATCCTATGTGCAATACAAAAACAAATGAGCGCTGTGTGCATAGGGGCTGGGCATCCCTGGCCTAAATTGTTGTTGTATAAGTGTTTGTGTGCAAATGTGTGTGTACATGTGAAGTGCAATTGAATTTGTATTTGTGCTGCTGAGCAACGCCAACGCATAATTAAATTCAAGTGAAAAATCAATACGAGTACCGTTACACCGTTACCGTTAACATTTTGTTGTTGTCCATGTTGCGCATACGCGTGTGTGTGTGTGTACGTGTGTCTTAATTTTTTGGTAAATTTGTATAAATATAACAAGCAAGACTTTGCATGTGTATGCAATTAAACGTGTGTGCGTGTGTGTGTGTGTGCATTTTCTGTTGCCAAGCAAAGGCAAACGCATTTGCCCCCACCCCCTCCCCCGTTTCCTTGGCGCCCCCTGCCGCCCTGAATATGCAACTCGTGCAACGAATCTCTTACATTTATCCGTTATCCGTTCTCCCTTTTTATGCTTTGCTTCTTCCGTTGTTGGTGTTGTTTTGTTCATCGTTGTTGTTTTTTTTCACTCCTTTTTTGCTCTTCTTTTTAGGTCAGCCAACATTCGGGATTCGATTGACGCCTTTATTTCTGCATCTACTGCAATTTTGACTTGCTGCCGGCTGAGACACACACACACACACAAACATATACATATATACACACACATGCTTAGTGGTGCATATGTATTGCTGGAAGGATGCACAAAACTTACGCAACTCTAGCGACATCTGACGGCGACGCTTGTCAACTTTAATCAATCAGCAAATTAAACTTGAAACTAACCAAAAAGTAACAAGTAAAAAGCGCAGCAAACATCGAAAGGAGTAGACAAGGGAGCAGAAAGAGGCGGTGGCGCAGGAGGTGGAGCTATGGCAACCACAAGCAACTCGTCGGCAACTCCATCGCTGGCCACAACACCGGCAACAACGCCAACGGCAATGACAACGGCCAAAAGATTGGGCTACACCTCCTCAGCCCCCTCGACCGCCGCATCGGTTATATGCGAGGAAGTATTCGACGAGGCCTGTCTGCCATCTTCAGACGGTAAGTTTAGATTGGGGACATGGATGGGTATAGGGGGGATAATGCGATAAATGTCACCTAGATTATCATTTCGAAACAACCGCTCATTTGACATTGAATATCAATCAGGAATCAATTTTATTCAGTTAAAAAGACAAAACAACAGAATCAATTTTAAAAAAGAAATAATATCTTAAAAACAAGTGGAAAGGGCTATAGTCGAGCTCCCGACTATAGGATATCCGTTACTTATTTAAATAAATTTAAAATATTTTTCATTGCATGCTTTTAGGCACTTTCATCATTTTCTATTTGTTCGTTCTTGTTACGATTTAGTAGGATGATAGGTAATAATAATAGCTAACGTTAATAAGTAAAAATTCCAAATATTTTAAAAAATGTGCGTGTGACTTTTCGCGATTACGATTTCTTTTTATTGATATTCCTATCAATACTAATGCCTAATTGAAATCCGAATCTCTCTGAATTCTTCCTTCAACCCAGTAACTTCAAGTCCGTCACCTATTGCTGAACTGAATAGCTCTTATTTACATGGGTTTCTTTGAGTTTTCTGGCTTGGGTCGTTCATCAGATACAGATTTAAGTTGAGTTCATTATTTATATAACATTATATTTAGTCCCTGCCATAAAATGCGTCATAAGCTTACGCAAATGTCTGGTAGAGACACAGGAAGACCACTTCCGTTCGATTACAGTCAATACTACGCTATGACGCACATCTCAGTTTTGCATTAGCTTAAAGTAAACTTTAATTTTTGTAACTCACGATGGGCAGAATGGGACGAAAGATTTAACAGTGTCTTAAAGAATAATCAATATATCCATTTTTAATGCTTAAAGCTTTTTCAACATTTCACTTAATTTACTTTGCAACGAGTAGTTGCTCTTAAGCAGGCTTCACTGTAGCAGCTACACTTTGCTGCGCTTGAATTTGTCCTTTATACTTATATACCGCACATTTGTTGCATTTCCTCGAAATGGGGTCGGAAATGAAATGTTATTATATGATAACTAAATATGAGACTTTATGCGTTATTAATTATATTATATAGTTAACATGGTATATGGTATATAATTGGGAAGGAGGTGGAGTATTTCCTGGTCCTTGGGGTTTGTTATTTAATGCGTTTAGCGTGATGTCCTTCAGTTTCAGCGTTCGTTTAATGGGTCAACTTGCAACACTTTGTGTACCCAACAAAATGTTGGGTGGTTGTTTTTCCAGTTGTTTTTTGTTATTGTTTCAGGGTTTGGTTTCAGGTTGAGGTTGGAACTGGGATTGGGGTTGGGGTTGGGGTTGGGGTTACAGCAACAGCTGTTCCGGAACTGGAACCGTACATATTTAGAAAGAGAGAGAGAGGTTGTACTTGGAACTTTGAAACTGTTGACAAGCCTTTGCCTTTGCCTTTCATCGTTTGCAGTTGAAACTGTCAAGTTGTCAAGTGACTGACTGGACCTGGCAACCAGCTCCAAACCAAACTGTGTGTATGTGTGTGTGTGCTCGCTATGACGACGCCTCTCCCTTGAAAAAGAAACACCCTCCCCATGGAAGTGCGTGGGCTAAAACGCAGTTAAAATTGACTAGAATTACTAAGAAGTCAGCTTTAATTCACTGAACGCCTTTTTTTATTTAAATATGGTGAGCCAATCTTAAAACAATAAATTCTAATAAAATGTCTTTCTTAAGAAATGTGAAATCTCCCTATTTCCTAGAATATTTATTTATATCTGCATCTGGCTCCGACATAACTTTGAATTTTGTTATTGTTTCAGGGTCTTTTATCACATTTCTTCTAGTTATTTGTCTTTCTAAGACAACTAGAATATATCCAATTATCCTGATTTTAGCAAATCTCTTTGTTAAGCGCATAAAAATTAACTGTACCAAGTTTTAGTAACATAATCCTACGTAATGTTGAGTTCAGATAGTTGACTTAGATTGATAAATAGATTTAGAGGTTATTCCAATAAAATAAAATATGTAAATATTCGAAAATTTTTGTTTAAGTCTATGTAACAGACTTGTGACAGTTTGATTAATACAAAGCGTTATGTTTACAGGGTTTCTTCAGTGTTAATAATTAATTTCAAGGCGTAAATAGACAATATCTGAATAATTTGACTAGGTTTCTAATTTTAATCAGGTAATAAATAGTTTTACGTTGAACAAATTTTAAATAGAAAAAAATACCCTAAGCATATGTTAACAGTGTCTATAATTGTTATATATATCTGTTGAAATCATCTAAGTTTTCTATTATAATCAGGTAGTAAATACTTTTACGATTTTCAATAGTTAAGAATAATACCCTAAGCAATATGTTTGTGTAGTACTAGGGGGCTCCGCCCTACTAGTCAGGATGTAACGGACAGTGAGTTTTGTGAGTTTGGTTGAAATATCTTAAGAAACAAAAAAGTTGTTCATAGTAAGCAATTCCCTTAACTTTGAACCCGAATTTGACCCACTTAAAGGTCGAATTTCGCAGAACTCCGACTTATTGTACGATAAAATTGTTATGTTGTTATGTGAAAATTGCATCCTTCTACGTTTAACCGTTTGGCCTACAGGTTGACATGTTAGTCAGCTAGTCAGGACAAAGAGTTCTACATATGTATGTAGATCATTATAGGGTATGCGTTCAGTCATTTGAAGATATGTATCAACTGTTATTGTAATTTACTATACAAATGAGCATACCCAATACAAACCAAGTTGACAGGGTATTTCAACTATTGGCAAAAGTCAAAGGTTTTTGTGATGATTGCCGTTGCCAAGGGAAACGCTGACCGCTGCTTAAGAGACGACTTCGAATACGAATTCGAGAATATTTAAATACATATGTACCTCGTGGTTGGCAGTTGCCAGTTGGCCCTAGTGCCATTTGGTGGTTCAGTGTTGGCGGTGGTTGAGCTGTCAGCCGAAATCAATAAGCGTAATGCAAAATGCAGGCCACGTCAACAAAGTCGCCACATTTTTAGCCCGGCTTTCATTCACGTTCTCGTTCTCTCTCTATCCCTCTGTGTATTATGGCCAATGTTTGCACAACGAGATGGAATTTTTAAGCATTTAGTTTGCAGTTTAAGCTTCGAGATTTGAGATATGAGCTAGAAAATTGCCTCGAGGGTATTTTAATGAAAACACAAAACGGTCTATTGAAAGTGAAAATCTCTCTTGTGATACTACAGTTTTTATTTTGTTCACAAGGATTTCCTTTCACTTGCATTGACGTCAACATGTCGAAACGGGTGAGCGAATGAGGTGTTCACTGTATACACTGTACACTGTATATTCATCGGGGTTTGACACAGTTTGTAGTGCTTTCATTAGTTTTAATTGCTATTATAAATGTACAGTTATGTAGAACAGCTCGACAAAAGACGAGGCAAAATATTTTCAACGAAACTAGCAAGACTCAAAGAGCTTTTGTTTTACAAAATCAAAAGGTACACAGAGACTTGCTAGATTTAACATAATATTTAGAAAATAGTTGACACCTCTTTAACGCCTTCAAGTGACTTTTAGTGCAACTTAGAATCTTATGAGATGGAGCATTTGCTAAAAAGAGGTTTCATTTAAATTGAAATAAATCGTAGGCACTAATACATGAAATTATTTCTAGTTTCTAATTACAAAGTTCCCTATCAATGTCTTTTATAAATATATTAGCATTGTATAGAATTTTTTTATCATAATTTAACAAATACAATTTTTTATTTTATTTTTTTTTTCAAATCAAAATACTTCTCCACAAATAAATATTGTGATTTATCGGAAATATAAAAATTGTACCAGTAAAATCAAATTTTTTAGTCACTTTTTACCAATTTTATGCTAAGATGTTGACATTATATTTTTGGATAATAAAATCAAGAATTTTGTACTTTGAACTGGATTAAAATGGATTGTTTCTTCTGTGTAATAAATTTTGTGACAAATCTATCATGATAAAATGAACAGAAATATCGTATGTGCAGAAAATTTTTTATTATTCTTTAACAACATTTTTTTCTTAATAACCAAACAAGTTTCATATTATAATGAGCAGTTAAAATTTAAAAGCAATTTAATTTTTTTGGGTTTTACCCAATCCTTGCAACAAATGTTGGATCATTTAATAATTCTTTGTATGCCCCCAGATTCTTAATTTTAATTTATTTTTGAATCGTTTCCGTGTTAATTTTAATATAATTTACTTAATTATTTTATATGTTCATTTAGTCAACTGCACTTAGTTGACATTAAATTAATAAATAACATTTTAAATTACTCTAGTCCAAGAAATTTATAAAAAAAAAAAAATGACTCTAAAATAATTTAGTTTTTGGAACATGGAATGATAACTTAAAGAAGCTCATCATTTAACCCTTTTCCTGTCACTTTTATGATAAAATATACATATACTGGGGTGCCACAGAAATCTATTTCACTTGAATTTGACGTACATTTGTATGAAATTTACGTAATTTTTCAGGTGAAAGAGATTTCTGTGGCACCCCAGATTTCGAATCTTTATCAATATAGTCTTTTTATAAAAATCATTTTTGGCATTGATTTGATTGCAGAGATTAACGACTATGCCACGCTGATTGGCATCGAGCCGAGCAAGGAGACGCACTTGCTTTACCTGGCCAAGGAGGGACTTATGGCCGCATTGCCGCCCGAGTGGAAGATTTGGTAAGTAACTCAAAGCAAATGAACAAAGAGATGATAAACCTGACAAATAAAATTCAATTGATTCTCCTGCAGTTACTCGGAGGAAAAGAGCGGACACTATTATCACAATACGCGTACGAAGCAATCGCAGTGGGATCATCCCTTGGACGCCGTGTATCGCGATCTCGTGGAGCAGACGCGTCAAAAGCTGCAGACGACGACGGCAGCTGGAGCTGCCACGCCCATAATCGACAACTCGGATGACGTGTCGCAGTTGGACTCGGGCATACGCAGCATGCAGGGCACTGACGATCTGCTGGACGACATGAGTTCGCCCCTGAACAACGGGAGCAGTCATCAACAGGGCACCATGGGCAAACAAGCAACAACAACAACCTCGACGTCGGTTTCCTCGTTGCCGGCAAATAGTTTTCCGGGTCCAAGCGGATTTAGCGGCGGTGTCAGTCGATTTTTGGAATCGCGTAGCAAGAACTTTGGACCAATCTTTCAGCCGGTGAAGAACACACGCTTCGAGGTGGCCAAAACCAATGCACAGATCAGTTTGGCCATGAAATTGACGACAGCGGGAGCAGGAGCAGGAGCTGGAGGATCAGGAGCAGGAGCAGCAGCTGCATCAAGTCAAGTGGAGCCAACGTTGGAGCCGACGACACAGCGTAAGGGCGTCTTTCAATTGACGGGAACGGGCGCCATGTTCCTCAAATCCCGACGACACTTGGAGCAAGTGACGCCATCAACGGGAACTGGAAGCGGAACAGCAACGCCTTCGATTGAGATCAACAGTCAGGGGACACACGGTGTCAAGGGCATCTTGAGGGACTCCAGTTTGACGGACATGCGACGTCGTTTCGATCGAAATCTTGAACGGGATCGGGACGAGGATGCCGTCGTCGTTGTGGGCGAGGATAAGAAGAGCGTACGCTTCAATTTGGAGGAAACGATACGCATGCGAATCTCACCCGAGGATGAGGATAACGCGCGCAACAAGCTCAATCAAAGCCCGGAGTTGTCCATCAACTCCGATGACGAGGAGGAGGAGGCGGAGCAGGTGGCCGAGAAGGAGGATGTGGACGAGGACAACGATGAGGAGGACAATGACGATGACGACGATGATGTCTGGGACGAGGATGTCATCGATCCCGACGCCATGGAGGGCATGTGCAGTCTCAATCCCTTCATAAGCGATGCGAACAACAAGTCCATAAGAATCATTAATCTGCCCAAGGCGCAGACAATACAAATGCTAAAGGCTGCCGAGCTGGAGCAGTCCAAGCCAGAAGGAGGAGCAGCAGCTGGAACAGCAGCCAGCAGCTATCTGGACAAGCTAAAGGAGAGCGCCACAGTGAAACCCCTCTACGAGGACACGGACTCGGACTCCAAGGGCAGCTCGGTGCGCAGTTTCATCATTAACAAATCGGAGCAGGAATCGCTGCAGGGCAACAATCCCTTTGACCTGGATGAGCTGGGACGCAAGCACAGCCACGAGTTGGAGCAACTGCAGCGCAAATCCGCTCAAGCCGCACAAATGGCCACCGATAAGCTCGGACTGCGTTCCCTGAAAATGGCCAGCAAGCTGGTGGGTCTGCTCAAGCAAAAGGACAACAGCAGCACGGCGAGCACCACCAGCGAGGTGCTCAACGAGGCGGCTGCTCTCCAGCAGCTGCAGCAGGACATGGAGCACATCAAGCGGGAGCACGAGGCGCGCCTGAAGAGTTTGCGGCACGAGTACGACCTGCGACTGACCTCGCATCAGCACCAGCTCGAGGAGGCATTCGAGGTCCAGCTGGAGGAATATCGCGTCCAGCTGGAGCATCAGCTGCAGGCGAAGCGCGCCCAGGTGGTCAGCGAGCACAAGGCGCGCATGGCCACGCTGCAGACGAATCATGCCGAGCTGCTGCACGAACTGGAGCGTGATTTGCGCAGCGAACAGGAGATTCTGCGACGCGAACATGCCGCCAAGCTGGCCCAGATGCGCGACAAGCTCGCCCACGAGCTGGAGCTGGAGAAGCAGCGTCTGAGGGACAATGGCGAGGAGCGTCTGTACGAGAAGGTGCGCTGTGAGAAGCGTCTGCTTGAGGACAAGTATCGTTGTTTGAAGGAGAAGTATGTGCGGCTCAAGACGGACGTGAAGCTGTCGCTGGAGCGACGCAGTCGGCGACGCGAGGCCCAAGCGATGCAACAACACGCACACACCCATCACACACACCATCACAACACGAACACGAATACGAACACGAATACGACAACGGGCTCGGAAACGGAACGTTCCATTTCACAGAAGCCGTCGATTGGCAACAGCGACAATCGTTCGTTGAGCTACTCGGAGCAGGCGACCGCGGGCATCAGCTTGGGCGGAGGAGGCGCTGCTCCAGGTGCTAGTCAAGGTGCAGGTCAAGGCGCCGCTGCCAAGGTGCGACCGCCAGTGCCGCCAAAGACGCATCTGAGCGGCAAGCCAGGCATTGCCAGCAAGTACATCAAGCAGCTGCAGCTGCAGGATGACACCAACACCTCGCTCAGTCAGTCGGACACAACCATATCGAATAATTATAGCAAGGGTCGTTATTTGGCCGCGCCCACACCAACGCCCACGGCCACGCCCACGCCCTCCGCCTCGGCGGTGGTGTTGAGTGACAATGGCAACTCCGATTCGGAGGCAGTCAACCAGGAGAACAACAACAACAACAATAAACAATCATTGGCGCCACCGCCGCCGCGCAAGAAACTCTTCTCGCGCACCAAATCCGCCTCGACATCGCGCTTGAACTCGGACAATTCCAACAATTACAAGCAGCTGGAGCAGCGACCCTGCACGCCCGTGGAGAATCTGCGTCATCAGCTGCAGAAACTGGAGGATCTGGAGGATCAGTTTCCGGAGCATACGCTGGACACGACCTATCACCTGCGCTACCCCTTCACGGACATCTCCAACGAGCATGCCGCGGTTGTTGGGTCTGTTGTGGGCTCCGAGTTGGAGTTCTTCAAGCATCGCATACACTTGGAGCGGGATTCGGTGCGTCGGGCCAAGGAATCGCTGCGCACGCAACGCACCAATTTCCGGGCCAGACAGCGGGAGATTAAGCAGCGGCACAAGAGCATCGCCATGGCTGCACCGCGTCACTCGCTCGATCAGCTCATCCAGGAGGAGAAGGAGCTCACCGAAATGGAGGTGAATCTGCACAGAACTCGAGCGCTGCTCGGCGAGAAAGTGATACGCTTGCGGCACTTGGAGCAAAGTCTGTTGCGCATCTATGAGAAGGAAAAGCCGACGTTGGAGCTGGAGCCCAAAGATGATGCCGCCACATTGAGTGATCTGTCCTCGCACTCGAGTTCCGGTTTTAGCAGCACGGATTTCGCCAGCGGTGCCGATCTGCACAAGCGCAAGGAATACTTTCAGCAGGAGTCCAATGAGTGCATACAGAATTTGGAAATACTTAATGCGGAAATCCGTGAGATTCTCGACATTCTCAGCCAGAAGCAGCAGCAGCAGCAACTACAACAACAACAACAACAGCAGCAGCAGGCAACGGCATCGGTACCAGCTCATCATGCCCTGGCATCGCTGAACATGGGCATGTCCATGCCCATGATATCGCCCAATGAACTCAGCTGGTCGCACATGCTCAGCCAGCAATCCTCGGCAGCCGCTGCTGCTGCAGCTTCAGTTGGACCCCTGCAGTCCAGCAGCGCGGGTCACAGCATGAGCGGTGGTGTGGCAGGTACCGCGGTGCATGCACCACAATCGATACCCACACTCGCCGACCGCTTGGAGACATACCGTCAACTGGCCGCTGGACGCATGCACAGTTCGATGGGTGGCGCCATTCTGGCAGCCAACACAATTGTCTCGCAGAGTCCGCGGGCGGTCAACTATACCACGAGTTTGGTGGAGCGTACACGAGACCTGCGCAATTGGTTGCGCCAGGCCAAGACGGAGCACGAACTGTTGACCGGGATGGGCATGCAACATGGCCTCTCAATGCACACGGCCAGCGGTGGTGGCATCAGTGGCATTGGCGCTGCTGTCGGTTGCAATGCGCCAAGTGGTGCAACAGCTTCGGTCGACTCAGTTGCTGGTGCAACTGGTGGTACAGCTGCCACTGCCGCTGCAGCACAAACTAATTTGTAAGACTCCTAACCCTTCCTTGGCTTCCTTCCTGCCTTTTCCCACGTTCCTCTAAATCAGCGGTGGGCACGCAGTGGCTCCGGGAGCTAGCGGCTGCTCCCAACTTTATTTTTGCCAATTCGGCGCCGTGAAGTCGCAAAAAAGACTCGCGAGCAAAATAAGAACAACAACTAACAGGGTTGTTGTTGTTGATGATGTTGTAGTTTTTGTTGTAGTGCTCCCGAATTCAGATTTCGTGCCCACCGCTGCTCTAATCCCTCTCTAGTCCCAAACTCACTGAACTAATTTTAATTACAGTTTAAGAACTCTTTTTGTTAAGTTGTACTTAATAATCTATCTTAGTTTAGATTTAAACGCTGTAAATAAGCAAAACGCCTTTTTGCCTATTGCCTTTTTGTTGCAAACACACATAGCTACCCTGTAATACCCTGTACTTTATGCACACAAGCCTCTAGTCCAGAAAAACAAAGTCATGTCTTTCTTTTTCTTTTGTTAAAGTGTGCTTAGTACAGGGTATGCGCATAGTCGAGCAGCTTTATATGTTATGAACTTGTTTAAACTTGATTCTAGTCCCCCCCCAAACAAAATATACTCTATAATTTGCTAAAAAAAAAAAACCAGCAAGGCATACTCAGTGTAGACTGACGTCGAATGCGGAAATCTCATACATAAGTAATCATCAAAATATGATTATTAAATAATTTAACTGAGTAAATTAACTTAAAGTTAATCTGACTGTCATAGTTAATTAATAGCAATTAACGGGAATGTAAAGCTGGCTTAATAATTATTATAATTATTGCATTATTCTTAATTGTTGCAAATGTTTGAATCGTGCAAATATTTTGGCTACAATTTAGAAAGAAATGCTAATCCCGAAACATCATGAAATAGTTGAACTTCGGGCAAAACCGTAGAATGAAATATCCTTGCAGCTAGTATTCAATAAAAAGTTATAAAAGGATCATATTCTATCAGTTTTCCAACGTTTGTTGCCATAACTACATTATAAATATAAACTAACTATTTTTGTATTAGATTGTTGTATGATATCAAAAATCTAGCAGAAACTAATTCTCCAATTCTAATTTTCCAAATGTTCCATAAGTCTTTCCAAAAGATGTTATAGTCAACCAATCCGTAGGAACTCATGTTTTAAATTAAGCCTTTAAGAAATTAATAACTTATTTGATAGTCCAGTTACGAAAGAATAGTTTCGATTAAAGTAAACTCTGCAAGGGTATTCAAGTCTCAGCTTTATATAGTCTACATTATTTAACTAAAAGTATGATTTCTCAATGTGACTAACTAAAAATGCACAACTATAGTAAGATGTAATGCTAATCAAATGTATTTCATATTATCTGGTAACAAAAAAATACTTAATATACGTATGCGAAGACAACGTTTTATTCGGAATCTCCAATTGAAAGTTCTATTGTACTTTGAAAACGATATAATAAGATACATAAATGATACAAAATACACAAGCTAGCGAAAATATCTCAAAATTTAAACTAATTTCAGAGCGAACAAACTTTACAGATCTTGAAATATTTTGTATTTTCTTTGGTTTACATATCAGTACTATTTATAATCCATTTTGGGATCTGTAAAGTTTGTTTCGTCTCGGGGCAAAGTTGGGAATCGAATGTACCAAAAAAAAAAAAAAGGAAATAGAAAAACAATACAAAATAAGAAGAAAAAGTTAAAGAATACATTACAATTATTGAATGTTTAACTGTTTTATCTTATAGATATAAAAAAAATAAGAACGAAGAATGAAAAGAGAGAGAGAGAGAGTTAAAGAGAAAGAGATGGCAAGTCTCGAAGCACAATTAACGGAATGCAGGAAATATTGTTGAAGGTTGTTTTACTTAGGCATGGATCACAACATGATATGAATATATAATACTTATACAATTTAGCTAAAGCGATACTCTAACAATTAGACGAGAACCACGTAATATTCTTAAACCTCACCCATTTCCCTAACAAACTACAACACTACTTAAACAATATTGACTATAGCTAATGTTTTTTCTAAATATTTTTATGATAGACCATCAAATACAGATACAAGATACTTTTCTACTATTTTCTATGGCATTTCTAGAGTATTACGTCTTAGAAAATTTGACACTATTTCTGTTCCTGATCACATCACTCATCTAAAATTTAAATATTGTAGAAGGTTAAGTCTGAATCTGAAAAAACCGACAGTTGTGCCCCCCTCAATAGTAAAAGTATGAGAATTTTCGAAAGAGTAAAGGAAAGTGTGCCCATATATGCCGTATACATAAATAAAAATATATATAGATACTCGTACTTAATACGATTGCCTACGATTATTATCGATCGATTATCGATTACCGTTTATAATATATGTACTTATGTATATGTGATGTTGTGATATTTGACTATAGCGATATAAGGCTTATGTTCACTTTATTTCAATTAAGTTTTATTATTTCCGTCCTTAGTTTATATGTAATTCCCACGCCAAAATCTTTCCTTCCTTTCTTTTTCCCCTATAAATAAGAAAGACGGCGTCAATTGGTTTTCCTAGATATATTCATGTGATAGCTTCGCGAAAATTGAAAAACTTTTAAGACATTGCGATTTCTGTTTGCTAGATTAGTACTAACCGATAAATATATGTATATCTATTATAATCCTGAGAAATTCTATTCATGCACCGCTATTCATACAACAATCTATAAAAATACTTATCGAAAATCGATAGTTTCCACATAACTTACAGCGATCCATTAAGCACAATTCCCGATTTGTTCAAAAGCTCCCCCCAAAATTATAATAATAAAAAAAAATGATATACGAGTAACTTTTGAGAATATTGAAATTGAAAATTGTTGTTTCGGTTTTTCGATAATTGAGTACAAAAAAAAACGTATTTTGACCTAATGCAAAAATCAAATGAAAAATTCTAGTAAAAACAATATTTATTAATAATGCATTAACTATCTGAATATAAATGTGAACAAATTATTATATTGATTGATATAAATATATATATATAACATATATGATGTGAGGGTTGTCATTCTATCGATAGTTTTGCTACATTTTCTCGTAAACATAAATTATTGTTAGTGCTATCGATAGTTTGAATAACCCAATTATATGATCTGATATGCGAGCAGCCTTATAAAGCAGACAGCGGTCAAGAAAATCTGGAAGAAGCTGACTGACAAATTTACCAGTGAATGGATCTATTGAGTTTTGCTTGAGAAAATACATAATGAACAAGATAAACGAGATTCCCATAAACCAATAGAACGAGAAAGAAACAAACCAAATAATTAATAAATAATTAGCACAAAATTTAAACATGAATTAGTAAAGAATGGAAAATAAAGTAAAATAATAAAAATATAATCCATGTCTTTTATTTTATTATGTATCTAAAGATGGAATAAATATGGTTCACGAAGAACTAGAATGGTGCTTTCTCTAGGAATCCTCACAAGCTTTAAGTGTTTTCTCCTTATACTTATTACATACATTTTAATCCATAGATTTATCATCTGAGAATTATATTCTAATTGGTCTGTTTTAAAAAGGGAATCTTAGTCCACATATTGCAGAATATTCTCAGGATCCACGTAACTGCAACAGTTGCTTAGCAGCCATTTAAAGAGTTGTATAGCTGCATTTAAAATGTGATCCAAAAACTTGCCATTGGTAACTGTATTGACCACCTCGGTTCCATTCACATTCAACTCGCGTTCCATTCTAAGAAAGTTGTTTGCTTTAATCTTTTCTTTTATTTTTTAGCAATACATCACTTACACAATGGCGTTAGGTGTTGAGCTCAAATTTACATATTATTCTTAACAAATTTTTACAAAATTTGTAAAATTACAAATTTTTTAAATAAAAGATACAGAAATTATGACAATTTCTATATGATACGTCGCTAGCTTTTCAAAAAAAAACTCAATCTTTCGAAATAATCGTTCGTTGCCTTAGCAACTATATGATATGGATATCTGATAAAGGTAGAATTCGGATCAGCTTCAAATTAGAAATTCTTACAAATACGTATATGTATATTTATCCTCTGGTTATACCCTTCATAATAGACTCTAGTATAATGTATTATTATTATCCTGAAATTCTTACTATTTACCTCAACTCATCGCGAAGCTCCTGAGGAAAAGTTAATCCATAATCCGTTGAAATGCCCCCCGTCGCCCTCTACCTCACCTTGCAGATGGTAAATAGAGGTGGAGGACAGTTCTTTTGTCAAAAGCTGTCGCTCTGCCTTTTGTTGTATCTGTCTACTGTAGTAGTTTTCTTTATTTATGTTGCTTTTTTGTCACCGCCTTCACTCATCATACTCTTTCATCGATAACCTTCTCAGAGGTATGAATTCTTTGTCAAACACTTTGTAACGTTTAGGTGGGAAAAAAGCTAAGGAAAACGAGCGGAAAAGGCTATAGTCGAGTTCCCGATGGTAGGATAAAAGTTACTTATTTAAATGAATATAAAATATTTATTATTGCATACTTTTAGGCGGTTACATTGTTACATTTTTTTTTTTTAAAGTCATTACTACCGTTTTGTTTGGTCGATCTTGCTGCACTTAAGTAGGATGATAGCTTATGATAAAAGATAACGTTATTTCCCAAAAAAAATTCGGGTTGTTCTAAAAACTGTGCAAGTGGTGGTTTTCGCAATTTACGGAGACGGAAAAGGGCGGGATAAAAATTTTAAATTAGGGTTTATAAAAGTCTGCGTGCCAAATTTGGTTGATCTAGCTGAAATTCATTTAACGTCGGATAGTTAGTTTATAATAATGCTGTAGAAAGAATAAATTATACTTTATATGAGTTAAAAGAAATAGAAACCTGAAAAATATGATCAGAATAAATGAAAAAGTCATAGATATAAAATTTTTAAATGGCTTTTCCTGGAGTTTATTTTAATAAAATTGAAATTTTAGTATTATTTCAAAGCTTTTTTAATTAAGTTAAAAAATAAGAGTGTTATTAAATTTTTATAATACTGAAAAACAAATCCACAACTAATATTAAAAGTATAAATTATATAATAAAAAAAAAAACAGAATCGTTAAGTTCCTTAGTATATTTTGTAAGAAAGAATATTTCAAGCTCGTCAACAAAATGTCAATAGCACGTTTTACGTTTGTTGTATGCTTTTTTTATGGCCATTTGCTTGCCAATATTCTTGTCGATTCGATAATGAGCGTGAAGAGAGAGGGGGTGGGGTGAGAGGGGTGGAGGTGAGGGTGAGGGTGAGGGTGGCATTTTGGCATGCAAAAGCTTTTCTTCTTTTTTTGTTTGCAGACATTCTAACGGCACTCGAGTCGACTAAAACCCAAAACATTCGACATTCGTTGATTACCTGTGCTCACAAGTGTAACCTGTGCTTTGATTTACCGTTAAGCGAAAAAAAAACGTTTATTAATACCTAAAAATGAATTACCTCAGTCCATATGAACACGTGGACGAACAACTGTCGCAGTCACTGTCAGCGTCGCAGCGCAGCAGCAGCAACACTAGCAGCCGAATGACCAGTCGCTCAGCTTCGCCGTGTCGCCGCAACCGAAGCAGGGCGAATTCACTGACTCCGCCACAGGACGAGAGCGAGCAATTGTCGTCGTCGCCATTGCCGCTGCGTAAGCGTCCGCCGCGGCCGACGCAGCTCAATGAGATTTTTCGGCCGCGCTGCAACACAGATCCCAGTCGCAGTCCCTGTCAAGGCAACAGCAGCAGCAGCAGCAGCAAAAGACGTCGACGTCGCGCAGCGTTTTGGGTTCGCTCTTGCGACAGACGCTCAAGGTGACGACAGCTTCGGTTGGCTTAAGCGCCAGCGACGAGCGGTAAGTTAGAGAGAAGAGAGCGAGAGCTTTACAAGTTGAGCAAAGCTTTGGCGCGAGTTAACAAATTGAAGTGAGTGAGAGTCAGAGGCAAACTGAAGATCAAAGCGTACAAAGAGTTGACCCCATTTCTTCTTTCACGTGGATATTATTAAGTTCGCTTCAATTTCTGTCTCCCTCTTTCTGCTGGGAAGCATTAAGCATTTTGCATGTAATTGCTGTTGCTGCTGCTTATTTCAAATACTATTTGCTCAACATTTACTATTACATTGCATTTAATTTTGTTTATCTATCAGTTGGGCACATTTTTGGCAACGTATCTGTTGCCAAATAATTTATTGCAAGAGCTTTTCGTTTTGTTTTCGTTTGCACAATAAACAAAATGCATTCCAAATGTAAACACAATCCAAATCCAACAAACAGTGGAAAACATGTGATTTTGGTTGCGGCTGACAGCCGATAGATGGCACTGCGCAACTTACGACAGCAACGGCAACTAATGAGCTTGACCTTTCCCGTTTGCTTCTCTCTCTTCAATTCTGCTTTCATGCGGCTCTTTTGTGTTAGAGATGAGCACACGCTGAGATCGTTTGAATCACGCGAGTCAAATACAAGTCACAAATATAAGTGCACTCGTAAATGTACAGTGACTCGCAGATTTTTTTACCCACTACAATTATCATAATGTATTTATTTTTATTTTTGTTATATGTATATTACATCTGAATTAAGCAATGAAATCATGAAAACATCGTTAAAAACGTAATGGATCAAATTAGCTATGAGCCACTGTATGCATGCTTACTTAATGCCCTGTCATCTGTAGTCATTAATTAAAGGCACTATAATATAATTAATGTAAAACTTAGTAGGGGGTATGCGATAGTCAATGACATCACGCGTGCATCTCACAGACGCGCCCACAACAACAATGCCAAATTCACCGAAGCCTAACACACACACAGCGACACATGCATACGAGGCAGCTCTGCCAGGAGCTTGAGCCACTGGGCACGCGTCTGCAACATAAGCGAGGTGCGCCTGACCTCCCACATAATCAGATATGTCTGTATGTACCTACGTATGTATGTGTGTGCATGCGCAGATACTCTCACGAGAGAGAGAGTGCCACAAAATGCCGGCCCAGAAGCAGCATCTAAGCGAGGCCCGCCAATCACACAGTATGTCAAGTAATTGCATTGACAAAGAAAGAACGCACATGTACATATTTTTCTATTTTTACGATAGTAACTAGCAATTACCAACAAAATACATATATGTACATATGTATAGCACATATAATAAATTAAGAAAAAAGTAAGGGCTTTAGTTTTTTGCTTAGTACAAAAAATAAACAAATATAAAAAGACTGCTGAAAGCAACTGCATTTAAATTTATTTTTATATTTTAAATAGTTTAGCAACTATTCGATTTTAAAATTGAGCTGTGCCCCTGCACGATGTAAGCTGTGAGTCACTGTATATGTTTAGCTTTTCCATTTGCATACTCTTTGCTTCTCTCTATAATATGGAGTCTATATAATGGGGTGAATCGTGTCGCACTCTCTCTCTCTCTGTCTCTCTTTGCAAACATGCTTCCATGGTGCAGTCTTTAAATGGTGGCTAAGGCTATTTTTCTAGCAGGACATAAGCAACAACAAATACAGTTGAACTCACATGAAAGTTTGTCGTAGTCTTGCATGATTTCGCTTGAGGGTTGCTTGCAAGCTTACATTTGCGCCCACTGTAGTAGTTCTCCCGCACAAAATTCACCACCACCACCCATCAAGCCAGGCAGCAGCAGCGACAGCTGCGTTACGAAGCGCGCGTCGCTGCATGCTAACGGTACTCTGCTGCTGTGAATGTCATAATGCCGCACAGACAGCAGCAGAATCAAAGCAGAACCAGAAGCAGCAGCAGCAGCGACAACGGCTTTATTTTCCATTTTATTTGTGTAAAGAACGCGTTGTGTTGTTACCGAAACGAAGGCATTTGAATACGAATATTTCGTTTACATACAAAAAGTAATAAAAACTGAAAATCTTTTTGTTTTTGTGCGGCATTTAGGCAAAACACGCAATTTCTCCCGCTGCGTTTTGTCCTGTGCGTGTGGGTGCGAGTGCAAGTGTAAGAAAAAGAATCATAGCAGAAAAAAAAAAAACAAACAAACCAAAAAGCGATAGCAATAATTAAAGCGCACGCACAAAATCAACAATAACAATTCACAAAAAGTGCAAAAAGTTTCTGGAAAACTTTAACCGAACGCAACGACATGTAAAACTATTGCGAAAATTTGGCAAAAATCTGTGTGCGAATGCGAAATCAAGGTGAGCGTGCCCCTCCCCCCCCCCCCCTTATGCTCCCACTGCGCCCCGTTTCTAACACTCGCTCTCTTTTGCTTTCTGTGTGTGTATGTATATGCATTAGGGTGTCCCTTATTTGGTCAAAGTCAATATTTTTAAACGCATACGGGCTAGTTCTGTTCATTAGGTCCTAAAGCACTCAGAAATAAATTTTTACCTCAATCGGAGTATGGTAACCCGTGCCGACTTGGATCGGAAAATTTAAAGATTATATGGGACAAAAAAATTTTTTTTAATTTTTTATTTTTTTATTTTGTTTATTAGGTCTTAAAGAACTCAAAACCAAGTTTTCACCTTAATCGGAGTACGATAACCCATTCAAATTTCCATCGAAACATGAAAAACCAGTATTTTAACACTGATTATACATTTTTCGATGATTTTTCATGTTTCGATGCAAATTTGAATGGGTTATCGTACTCCGATTAAGGTGAAAACTTGGTTTTGGGTTCTTTAGGACCTAATCAACAAAATAAAAAAATAAAAAATTAAAAAATAAAAAAAAATTTTTTTTTGTCCCATATAATCTTTAAATTTTCCGATCCAAGTCGGCACGGGTTATCATACTCCGATTAAAAAAATTTATTTCTGAGTGCTTTAGGACCTAATGAACAGAACTAGCCCGTATGCGTTTAAAAATATTGACTTTGACCAAATAAGGGACACCCTAATATGCATGTATTGATGTGTGCGTGTTTGACTGTCGGCTTTTGAGCAAAAAGAAGAAGCAGCATTTGCCTGTGTCCGCTGAATCTTCATGTTGTTTTGTTTATTTGCTGCTGCCTGCCTGCAGCTCAACTTTGCTCAACCCACCTCAACCCACCACTTATGCATCTGTATGTGTGTATGCATGTACATGTATGCCATACATTTGCACGCATACTGGGGCTTCCTTTTGGTTGTGTAATTGTGAATTATGACAGTGCAAAGCGCAACCTTTGGCTTTGTACCTGCCGGTGTCAAGGTTCGCACAGTGGAACCACACTTATAATATTAAATTAAATTTTTTACTCATATTTGCAAATACCCAAGCCGAATCTTCTCTGTTAAATAGCTTTTTTTAACAGGGTATATATAAATTAAATTCTGAAGTATAGGTATAATAAATAAGTTTTGTTTCGGTTACGGTTATCAATGTCAATTGGATAAAACCGGTTAACGGGTAGCGGTTACGGTTATGGTTATGGTTTTAAACCCTGATATTGTATATTAAAAAATATTTTTTTTCGAAATTATAGTCCTTATGACAAAAAAGTTTGAGCGTGCTTATCCAAAGATTAATTTCAATCCCAAGTAACTCAAACAGTATTTGAACTGTAGTGCTGAAATTTGGTATGTGACTTTAGGATACGGTCATAACTCATTTTTAGTTTATTTCTTTTTTAAATGATTCAATATGACAAAAAAAATTTAATGATATTGCAAGTGTTTCTAAATTGTCATCTGCTTTCCACAGATTAACACAACTTGCCACAACCGGTTCGTTAGGCGACAATGCGAAACGGAAGCACTCGAGGTGAGTCCATAATTGATATGATAATGCGTAAAAAAAACTAATCATCGTCATCGGAAAAGTGGGCAGCTGCCGTTAATGGACTCGAAGCACTTGCTGAATGGGCAGCTGCTTGGGTATAATAATTGTTCTTTTAATAATTACATAATATAATTGTTGTAATTTAAACAATCTATTTATTTGTACACAAAGACTATGGGCACAAAAATGTCAACCGCGGCAAAAAATTTTAAATTAATCAAAAATTCACATCTTGTGATTTATTTATTTAGGCAACATACGCTGGAATAAATTCACTAGGATGAGCATACCGATTCTTCATTGTTATAAATTCACTTTTTATCTATTTTTGCCCATTTTCGTGAAAATTTACGTTCAAAATGATCCGTTTGTATTCCAACGATAATACTAGGTACGATAGTATGATTGTAAAAGGAACCATTTGAATACATAAAAATATTTTAAATTTTTAATTGAAAACAAGCTTTTTAACGTATTTTCTTGACTGAATCGGCATATATACTAAAAAACTGATTATTTTAGTACGAGTAGGTCATCAGATTGTGAATTCGACTCAACGAAACAAAACAAATCTCAATCATTGCTATCACTTGACACATTCTACTGAGTGGATCCATCTACGTAATTCTCTACCCTAAAACACAAACAAGCAGATTGGATTATACATCTATCTTTCCATCTATCTGTAGAGCCGTAGTTGACTGATAATCGAGAGAAGAGAACAACAACAAGGAGAGGTGGTATCAAGAATATTTTGTTTAAATATATGTATGTCGTGGTGTGATTTATTAGACCCCCACCATCATATCGAGAGATGTGCCTATATATAGACCAGAGTCATCTAAAGCATCCCATTGCCGATTTGCCCGCGTCAATTCCAGTGCCAAAGAGCGAGTTCATTTGATTAAGAATACTATTCTATTATACTAGTACTATTATTTTACTCTAACAGAGGGTTTGTAATAATGCCAAAATATTTAGTTGCGCATTTAAATGGATCTGACTGGATGGTCTTTTCTCAAAGAGAATTTTACTTATCGTAGAATGAAGGCATCTACATTTATATAATGTAATCATATAATCATAGATTGTAATTATCATATTATCAAACTATAGAAAGCTTGAATAAATAAGATCATAGTTATATTGCATATTTTATCCAATGAAGGATGCAGGAGTAATGAATTAAAAGATGCTATATTTGAGCGTTGATCTTGAATAATAAAAGAATCGAAAATTCAAATTTAATTGAATCTCGGCCTTAATAACAAAAGAAACATGCGACCTGCGAATTAAGTGATTTCTTTATATAGTATTTTTGATGTTTCTGCTGACTTTTGATGAAACGTGCATAGCATACTTTTCGGATCGCTATGAACAAAACTTGAAACTCAGTTGTTTTTGAATATGTTCTATTTATGATTTAATGAGACTTCAAAAGATTTGACAATGAATTCAATAAAAAATTGACGAGTGCGTTTCTCTTCCCAGAGAATTTACCTGTTTGTGAAATTAATTCTTTTTTCACAAACAGGAAAATTTTCTGGGAAGAGAAAAAGGAACAGAAGAAGGAGAATCACACATACGATATTTAACGTATGCGGAATGAAATACGAACAAAATTGAACATGTTCTCAATAAGTTCCCATAATCGACAGCGCAAAACAAAACTTACTATAATTAATGGTACTATTTAAGCATGTATAGCATCAAAAATTAGCTTTCTAGATAATGCACAGTCGCGGTAATGTCACTGATCACAGCAGAGTGTCGAAAATTTATTTGCACATATTGCGCAAATAATCCATCTCAGCCGAAAAATTAAATTTTTCAATACTTTTCTGCTATGGGCTTCAAGGAAACTTTTACTTATAAGATAATTTAGGATGCTCAAAATGCAAAAAAAATGGAAAGAGCCCCTGGATCCGGAAAAAAATTTGCATTACAGTAGTCTTAAGTTAGAGCCAAATAATAGGCTGAAATTGTGGGTCGCACATATAAATCGAATCGTGCGTTTGCCAAAAAATACAAAGTGAGCGACAAAACGGTGAAAAAGTATTTAAAAGACATTGGAGTGATGATATGTTATAAAAAAACCGTTCCTTAAGTCACAGAAGTACAGAGAGAGACAATTAAACTTCGGCTACGTGCGCTTTCTAGAAATTTGTTTTCTGAGAGCAGTTTAAAGATTTGCATAATGGATAAAGAGACGTTTTTCACATTGGAGAGTCATGAGTGGACTCCGAATTATTACTTTAGGCTTCCTAATATTTAAACACCTGAGAATGTAACTCAAATAACATAAACAAAGGTTTTTATTGTGGCTGGCCATAAGCGAGCGTGGAAACAGCGATCCTGTCTTTTTTAAGGCAGGATTGGCTTTGAATTCGCAAAATTACAAGGACAATTATCTTCCGGCGCATAAAAAATTTATTGATAAGTATTATGAGAATGATAATACGGTGTTTTTTCCGACTTAGCGTCTGCTCATTTTGCCAGAACAACTCTGAAGGCTCTTGACCACTTGGTCACTGATTTCCTGCCTAAGCTGCAAAACCCTCCAAACGGGCCTCAGTTAAAGCCCATGAGAAAGTTTTTGTCAAATATGAAAAGAAATGTTTGGAGTAAGAAATATAAGCCACAAAACATCGACTGTTTGATATTAAAAATCAAAAGAGAGCTTGCTAAAATGGGTACAAAGGGAATTCAGGAGGCTATGCGCAAGGTACCCGCAAATATGAGGAAGGCAGATCGCTATGGTCATGAATATTTTTTGTAAAATAGCTTATAGTCTAATTAAAAACATATCAAAAATAGAAGTTGGTCGGACTTGAAATACATTTTTTATTTGTATTACAACAGTTGTTCGTATTTCATTCCGCATACGTTACAAGACAAGATATTTTAGACATAAAACTTGAAAATTAGTCTTAATTGTCAATGATAGCGTTATCATAATTATGGTGCTCATAAATCCATCAAGTTGCGGAATATTTGAATTATGTATGAACTACAATATCCCGGCAGCACTTAAAATTTGAAATCTTGAATGTATTGTATAAAATTGTCAAATCTTTTTAATAAATCAGAACATTTTCAAAACAACTGAGTTTCAAGTTTCTTTCCAACAAAAGACATGGATAAACCTGATCTCCAGAAATCTAGTAAAATAATTCGTTATATTAAACATATTCCAAATCTACCTGGTCTTAACCTTAATTAATCTGATTTCAATAATAAGATTTCCATAAATATACCTGGGAAATTCATCAATAATTTTTTAGATCTGCCTGGCCTTAATCTTAATCTATAGTAGATATACAGATCGAATTTATTACTCCTAGATAACAATCGACTCTTAATATTAAAAACCACGCTACGTTGATTCGTCATACGATTCTTCGGGGTCTCAATTGGAAATTCATTAGGTATTATCAACTATTTATACGGGACTGTGTCAGATCGACCACCTGTTCTATAGCTATATAGATAGCTTAACAGGTGGGTGTGTATTTTTTTTTTTGCTTGGGGTATACTATGTATGTTCATATCATAATTGGTTTGATTCATTAGCCAGGTGTACAGCATATGTATGTTGTAGTCGTATCTGCCGCATTTAACACCTGGAAGGCATTAGTCATATGATTTTGTCAGGGGGTACAAAGATTAAATTTGATTTCGGTGGCTTTTGTCGCTAAACGATCGTTTCTTACGCAAGGCCCTATCAATGTGACGTATGGTTAGAGAAGATACTCTATCTGAACTTGACAATGCGGAAAAATGCAACAGTTTTTCCAGTTTCTCTTTTATTGTGTCGATTTCTCCAACATTTCTCCATCTCGCATTTTCTTTGTCATCTTCGTGTTATGCTGGAACCACAATTGTGTCAATGTTTCATCTTTTTTTTTAATTACATACTTCTATATTTACTGCTTAGATAGATAAAGTCATATTATTTTTTTAATGAGATTATTAAACAAAACAAAACGCCCCTTGAAAGTGACGCCCCACATTTAAACACAGATTGTGCAAAAAAAAGACTACACGACTAGCAAATACCCTGTAAGTCGATTTTATTACATGAAATCTCTAATAGATACTATCGTCATACTCTGAGAGTTTTCATAAAGCTCCTATAAAGATAATCTACTTCTGACGCATGACAAATTTGACATCTCTCAAGCTCTTATAGATAACTCCTGAACCTTTGTAAATAACTGCAAAAGCTTAGAAAAAATACATATAAGAATACAATATATCAATAAGAATATAATATGATAATAATATCAAAATACGGATAGAAGAAAAAATATTGCTAAAATTCGGATATTTACTAACTTCTAAATAAAAAATTAAAAAAATTAGAGAATCGAGTCAGAAAACGGGCCGAAAACGTTTTTAGACCTGAAAACGAACGCTTTGCACGTTTGAAATCCGCAAAACTATCATTTACGATATCATTCATGAAATTTTGACCCACTGGGACATTTCTATTTGTAGTTTCTCAAATCTTACGATCAAAATTTAATTTTGTGCAATTTTTTTTTTATTAGATAATATTCGAAGTTCTTACTGGAAGTCTGTATGACATTTTCAATATGTGCACTCAAGTTTGTTAAACTTTTCTCTCCCGTTTTTATGTATACAGGGTATGAGATGAAAAATTAGACAAAGCAAAGGTTGCAACTCTGGTTGTTGTTGTTGTTGTCGCGTTGTTGTTGCGGTTTTTAACTGCCTCCCATCTTTAGGGTGACCGTGACTAATGGCTTGAGACGGTGTTATTGTTGTGGTATGAACTTGACAGCTGTGTGTGTGTGTGTATGTCGAGTGGTGCCATTATAATGTCACCTCAGCCCAGCAGTGTTGCCATATCGATAAACAGCCCACACTTATCTTTGGGTTTTTATCAAAAATTATGTGCTAAAAGTTCAATTACGGCATGCAATTCCCCACCCATCGGGTGACTTTGCTTTTTTTCTCCTCTCTTTAGTCATTTTGCATTATTTTAATGCCGTTTTGCTTTTTTCTCGCCCTTTTTGTTTTGCTGTCATTTTTATTTTTGCAGAATGACAGAATGAAAAAAAAAACTGACAAATCATCATCTTAGGTAAAAGGAAAATAAGAAAAAGAAAATAAATATTGTATTGGCCAATAGTTTTTTAGGGTCAGTCAAAAAAAAAGGTTTGCGATTTTGCGTTAAAAATAATTTACAAAGCGAATGCAGAAGCCGCATAACGGTTAAATTTAAAGCTCAGCTGGAGATCTGTTCGGTTCCTGAGATAAACTTTATCGCAAGAGCGAGCGCCATGCCATAGCGTGAGAGGAGGTGTGAAGCGAGAGAAAGAGAGAGCGCAAAATCATGACAGTTGCTGCTGCTTCTTCGTCTTTCTTCTATTCATTGTTAAATTTCTTAACAACAATAACACAACAGCAGCTGCGACGCTTGCGTTGACGCCAACGCACGGTCGCCAGATAAGAGCGTCGAAGAAGAAGTTCAATACACGCGCAGACATACTCACACACGCACACACACTCACACATACTACGAAAGCATACATATTTATAGTGCCGTTTCGCCCGTTCGCCTCGTTGCGTCGCCGTCATCGTCTCAGATGTTGTTGTTGATGTTAGGCCTCTGCTGCTGCTAGCGCTGGCACTGCTGGACGTGCGGTCTGGCAGCAACGGTGCTTCAATTTCAAATTCAGTGCGAAAGCGAACGACAACGCGAACGGGCAGCCGGTGAGAGCGAGAGCGAGAGAGAGAGAGCTTTTGAGCATAGGCAGCAGCGGTGGCCGATTTTCCACATTTTGTTACTTTATTCTTTTTTTATTTTATTATTTATTTTGTTGTTGGTGCGTGTACATTTTTTTTCGTTCGTTTTGTTTGTTTTTCAACAACAACAATACAAGCAGCAAAAATTTATCAACAAATAAAAAGTTATTTATATGTTGAATGTTTATGAATTGCTACGAATTAGTTTAAGCTTTAACTACAAAACAAAAGCCGCATTCAACTAACAACAACAACAACACTGTCGATCGGAGCTAACAAGCATACATACATACAAGTGACATCATAAAGCAAAAAGTGACGGAAACTGTTGGCTCTGTCGTGGCCAAAAATAAATGCAAAAATAAAACACACAAACAAAACAAATATACAAAATAAGATTTGTACTCCAACAAGAACAAGAGGAAGAGCAACAGCAACAACAAAAAACAAAGACAACAACAGCGGCAGCGGCAGCATGTGGTAAAAGCACAGCAGACAGCAATACCAGAGAGTTTGCCTAGACAAACCAAAACAACAACAACTATGCGGAGTGAGAGAGTGTGCTAGAGAGAGCGAGAGCGTAGGCAGAGAGAGTGAATTGTTAAAATGCCGGGCGGCTGCTGTGTGGCGCCATCTGTTGTCGTACATAGCCACAGGGCAACAGCTGATGTCAGGCACATAAGAAAAAAAGCGTAAGAAGGAGAAAGGGCGAGAGAGAAGAGAGTGAGAGGAGAGAAAGAAGCGCGCATATTGCGACTACTGTTATTATTATCTATTATATTATCTAAATCTAGGCAAAACAATGATTGATAATTCAAATAATTATCAGTTACGGCAGTTCTAGTCAAAAATATAAATGAGAGAAAAATGTATAACAGTTTATAGTTCGAAACGGAACTTGACGATAAACTTCAGTTCAAAGTTCATTGAGAAATATAAAGAAAAAAAAAGTCTATCTTATTTTTATAAATTCTCTTTTTCCTTTCATTAAAAGCAAGAAAAGTGTTTGTTTCAAAACAAATGTTGCCAAAATTTAAATAAAATAAATATAAGATGCATATCATTTTTAAAAAATTGCAAATTAATGTGTTTTTATATATCCTGTTGACAAAAATGATGATTGATCACTGGAAAATTGCATTGCTGTCTGAATATTCATCTAAATTTAAAGTTGTGCTGATCAACATCAGCAATTATAGAGTTTGTTTCAATTCCACTGATCTCTTTAAACTTTTCAAAAGTTATTAAGCTCTGCTTTTTGATATTTGAGAAGATTAAATTGTTTTTATAGACGCACTTTAATTAATAGTCCCATTAGTGTTAATAGCTTTTGTCCTACAACTGTTATATACAAATTCTTGTGCTCTTTACCCACACACACCAGTTATGTCAGCTTTCAAAAGCTCACTTATACTAATGCACATTCTTAAGTTTTAAAGTATTAGTTGATTGGCCTCTCACACTTCGCATGGAATTGAGAAAGGGAATGAGTTTAAAAATAACTTGGGATGGTTTTTTATTCTTCTAGCAAGTGAATGAATTTGATGATGATGATGCTCTGATAGTGAAAATAAGCAACTAAACTGCGTAAAAAACATAGTGAAATAAATAAAAAAGCAAAAAGAAAACAATAACAATGTCCGCAATCTTTAAAGACAATGGGAATGTTATCGTCGAGTCAAATTGGACGGACGGAGATGGCGGAGATGCGGAGAGCACTTTGCAACAGTTAAAGGCCAAAAAGAACAAGTCCAATCTGTTTCTTATCAAATCCTACAGTTTTATTGACAAAACCAACACTAATAATAACAACAACAACAATAATAATAATAACAATAATATGAGCAACAATAACAAAACAAGTGCCAAAATGTCAGAAATGGAACTGCTGTCACCGGAAATGGAACCCTTTGTGGATTTAACATCCCTGGTGCGAGTACCAGACCAGACAGATGCCAAGAAGGAGAAAGAGACGCGTCCTAAGAAGCCAAAGAAACAAAAGCAGCCGAAAACAAAGACCAAGTCCAAGTCAAAGACAAAGCGCGATAAAGCTGCGGAGGATGTGGAGGACATTAATGAACAGGAAGCGCAATTATTGCGTCGCAATGTCCATGAATATGAGGAGTTGTTGGATCAGTTGCCCAGCTCAAAAACAGGCTCATTGCCACGCCCCCAATCGCTGCCAGCCAAGGTGCATTTCGAGACGGCCGCCTCTCGTATTGACATCGATCCCGATCCCGATGCCGATACCGAAGCTCCAACGCCAGCGAAACGTTTGGGCGCCAACATTAAACGCGAATCATTTTTGCGACAAAGTTTGCAATCGATACGTCGTAGTTTTGGCTCCAACAAGCATTCATCAAAGCTATCGATAGCCGGCGCCCAAGGCACATCGCCTTTGCCCTCGCGTGTCTCTTCTAATGCCTCGACAACGTCCTCTACTTCATCGGCCGTCTCATCGTCCACGACATCGTCGTGTTCGTCTTCGGCCGCGATCAGTCTGTTGACCAAGGCCCAAGCTCATAATCACATCCTGGATGAGTTCCTGCCCACACCTGTCGTTCTCCTGCTCAACGATGATCCAATGACGGTTAAGAGGTAAGCTGCGAAAATTCAAGATCCAGATGCGTCTCTCAGCTTTTATTCTCTTCTTAACTTTTATATTAAACAAATTTATACACAAGCTTGCAGCTTTCAAGGGCTTGTGATTTTTAGATTATAAGCGAAAACGCCTTTTTAAGCTCAAGAGTAGTTTAAGCTTGAATCAATAAATTGTACCCGTTTAAATAGTAAGTTATTATAAGCGCTAAATCGAATTTCAAGTGCTTTTTTAGCTTTGATGTGCTGAATACTCAGCTGAATACTCAGATCAAAAATATTTCTTGGAATTATCATGGGCTTTTTAACTTTTATGTACTTTTGAAGTGATTTGAAGCTTTCACGTGATTTTGAAGCTTCAACACTGTACCTTAAATATAAACGCAAATTTGAATTTTCTGAGTCTTTTCTGACTCAATGAGCTTTTTAGTCTCCATGTGCTTTCATGCTTTGACATCAATCGGACTTGATTTCTGTGTGCAGATACAACTCCAAAACAAACTTTTTTAAACGACGACCCAAAAATTTAAAGCTCAAAAGCATAAAAGCTGTTTGGAGAATTTGAAATGAATTTTGATCTTATTTAAATCTTCGAAAGCTCATACTTTGCCTGATCTGATCTGAAACGATCTTGGTTTAAAAAGTGATCGGATCATTATGTGGACAACAAACGACTTCCCCAATTGCCACTCGCCCATCCGTCAATGGATGGCAATTGAGAGCGCTTGATGATATTGCCATTTGCATTCAGTTCATGTCTACAGAGACGCACAGAAAAGAGAATGAGCGATTGAGTGAATGACAAGTCGAGACACCGATAAATAAATACATATGTAGATAGGCAAAAATAATATATAATAATTACGCAAACATCGGCATAATGCCGTGACATATTTGGTGTCCATATCTATTCGTATTTGGCCTCTGCAATGCAATTGCCGTTGCCAAAGTTGTATCTGCTACGTCTGCCGATGAAATTTGTCATTGACGTCACAGAAAAACAAACTCTATTATTATTATAAGCAAATTTCCGAGATTCTTATCATTTTGTATACCGTCTGGGGTGGAATAAGAAAATGTATTGGAAAACATTTAAATGATATTTTATATATGTTCTTAAACAGATTTTAGGTCAATAAACATTTTTACAAGAATGTAATCATTTTTCATTTTAGAAGATATTATAATTTAGTTGATAGAGTCAAATTTGTTGTAATTTTTAATTTTAAAAAGGTTTTTTATCCAGAAAAACAATATTTTATATAAATTAATCTAAGTTTTGATCAAGCTAGAATAGTTAAGAGTCTAGTTGGACTCCAAATATTTTTAATTTCCCATTCTAGAGTATTATCTATGTTAAACACTTATTTCTCATGTAATCGCTTAAATTTCGCTAACTTTATAAACGAAATTGTGTAAAACTTTCGTTAAATTTCATTTTGAAAAGAACCTTCCTGTAAAAATAGATAATAGTTGACTTTAAACTGCACGTTAATACATATAAACTATAAAGCAACTGTAAATGTGATTATCTAAAAAGCAACATGATGGGGTGATTATTTATGAGGAAACGCGGAACAGGGAAATTCGCTTTGATGGAGCTCCATTATAAATAAATTATGAATGTGTGCAAAGTGTCAACGGTTTTCCACTGTTGTTATTGTCCAAGTGCCAGCTGCAGACAGACTTGATGGCATTATTACTCATAAGTACGTAGTGTATTATCGTGTATTAAAACGCCTTAACGCCGTTTTTCCGCTCCCCCGAGGGACTGCATTAACCCCTTTGTGCCCCCGCAATTTTAAATGCAATCTGCGCAATTGAGCAAAAAAGATGCGTGCAATTTGTAGGCGTTTACACTCCATTGTCCATTGCACTCTCACTTGTGTGTGTGAATGTGTGCGTGTGTGTGCATCTTTTGCATGTGGGCGAATCACTTAACTTGAAATAGTGAAATATTTCGAGTGCATTTGCCTTGATTGAATTTGCCAGCGCTTTTGTTATCAAAGGCGTCGTATATTTACCCCCAAGTGGCCACCCCCTTTTTGTCATCTCCCCTACACTTTCATCATCATCATCATCATTGGTTCCTCTCCATCATGACAATGCGCCATTAAAACAAATGGGTCAATTGTTCGTTATAGGTTTTGAATTTCATTGCAATTTGTTGACAAATGTAAAATACATGTTGTAAATTTGCTAAAAAAAAAGCAAAAAAAAGAAAGAGAATAACAAAATAAACTGCTGACTGAGCATTTTTTTTAACGATAGCTTTTGTATACATTTTGATAAACACGCGATAAAATACTTTAAATAATTAATTTTGTATACACTTACTCAGAATTTACAGCGTTTTGTTTATTGAATGGATTAATCTCGTACTTTGCACGAGCTTTTGACTTTAAACTTGTAGTTAATTTTATGAATTAGGCTTTTAAACTTTAAAGATGTGCATAAAGCTTTAATGTGCTTTCATTAGCAAGAAAATCAAAAGAACCTTTACTTTTTCCATTCTTTTTCTTAGTTTGCTAAATGTATAAATGACAAGCTACTGTCAGGTGAGGCTCTTAAATACAAGAGGTGCTTTAATGTGCTTTGGCCTAAAAATTAAAATCAAATAAATATAATATACAATAGTTTTATTTAATATTCATAATATACATAAATTTCGGGCTGCGAATTATTTGAAGCTTTTCAAAGCAGCTAGAAGTTTTCATGTGCTTTAATTTCAAATTAGAGCAAATATGAAAATAATTCTGATTCATGAGGTGACTTTAATGTTGAAGATTCTGCTTTTTAGCTAGTGTCATTTGCTGATTTGTCGCCCTTTTGTTAAGCAAAGACTTGAATCAAGATTGAAAACACATGCAATATTTGTTGTTAGACGTGAAAGTGTGTTTGATTGATGTGCTCCAGTTGAAGGAACAATGCTGAATTGCTCGCAATCAGTTGTTGTTGTTGTTCTTGTAGTTGTTGTAACATGTGTACACTGAAGACGCTCTCCCCGCTTTTCCCCATGCTCCAGCTTTGAGAGATAAGCGCTTCATCTAAAGATAATCGCTTGCATTTAAAGCAATGCACTTTTGAAGCAAACACAGAGACAAGTGTCACACTCTTTAACACACACACATTATCTCTGTCTTTCTCTCTCTCTATCTGTACTTGCCCCCCGCACAGCATCAGTTGCCACCCTTTCCCCCTTTTCCCCTCATTTTTTTTGGTCGCCCCATTGAGCGTGAACGTGAAACACACTTCACATTCAATTGACAGCGATCCGCTCAGTCTCTTTTGTGTATCTGTATTTGTGAGTATCTGTATCTGTGCATGTGTGTGTACTTCTACTTAGATGCTATGCCATTGAATGGATTTTAATAATTTCACATATTTCAGTCTGTCACTCAGTCAGTTTCAGTTGCCGTCGAGCCGTCGACCGGTGAAATTTGCGGCTAAACAAAACTCAAATCCCAAATACGAAATAAAAATTATAATAAAAATAGTAGACAACCAAAAATACTTACACATTTATTTAAACACATTGCAAAGCACGCCCCATAAATCGTATTTCGGTATGTTTAATTATCATTAATTCATTTGTATAAATATTTTGACAGCACTTTTATTTTTTTTCATTTTATTTTGTTTTATTTTTTTTGGCAACCAAGTGAAAGTGTCTTTATTTTTTGTATGCTTTTGATGAAAGTTTCAAGAAAAGAATTAAGAAAAGAGCAAGAAAAACAGCTGTCTACAGTGTGTCAAATATTAAATGCATATTTAGAAATTAATAAAAAATTTATAAAAGTTTTAACTAGTGAGTTAAACTGACATGTCTGGAGAACGGTTTTCTAAGAGATTTCATAAATTTATTCAAACAAATTTTTCGTAAATTGTGCATATTGTTATGCGAGTTTTCTGAAATATTTGTAGACATTTTTTATGCAAATATTCTCTAATTTGATGTGATTTAGTTATTCATTCCGGTTTGTTTCCAATTTATTTTCTAACTGATTCCAAAATAAGCAGATATACCAAGTTTCATCTAGATATCTTGATGAAGAACCTAGATCAGATAGTTGGGTGGATAGTCCTTGTCTCTTTTTAAGAGTATAAACATCTGACTACAGCTGAATCTTTCTATCTATCTACATATGAAATAATAAACAATATATATTTTTTTATTTTTGATAAGCGAGTAACACAAACAATTTGCTTGGGAAAAACTGAGCTCCCACACACATCTACATATGTACATTCACAAGGTAGTGTCAGTATATTTGTATACATATAAACTGCGAATAGCTTAATTTAATGTCTTTTTGTTGTGCGAACCGGTTCGGAATAAGCTCTATAAATATAGAAGAGATCGCACGGGGCAGAAAAAACAACAACAACTAAATTATCGCCAAGTGGCAAACAAATAAACAAACAAACAACAAACGCAACACAGACGGACGGACGGACAAACTTAGTAAATTGTCGTAATTATATCATCACAATTATAAAAAGAACGTAACAAATATTGTCATAAACCATTTTGAACTTTGTGCTAAACTATTCAGATACGAATATATGCTATATATTCATATATATTTTGAGAAATATATAGTATTCTATTGTGTATTTTTTTATACAGACACTGAGCGTGAAAGATCATTTTCATGGTTCTATTTGCTTAGTCATTAGCTGAGCCATGTCTAATCAATAGAACTACCAAATAGTGGGAGAGTGATGAGAAGAGTTGGAGAGAGGACGACTTTTTAAATTTATAATTCAAATGAATGTGTTAGAGGCATGTCAAACCAATGGAACCACGTAATGGGAGTCTGATAGAAGGAACGGAAGACGGTCATTAACTAACTGTTTATATATCGTGTACGTTGTATGTCTCAAAATGGGTATATTAATTTGAATAATTATTACCAAGAAGTCTATCTAAATTTACTCCTGTCTGTACCCAACGATCTTAAAAACTAAGTAAACTGAAGCTACAAAATTTGGCACACAAAGATTAAAAAAGAAGAATAGGAAGTTGGCCTTTCTATGTATACCCTGTCTTTCTATGTAACGATAGACAGAAGGAAGGTGTAACAAGCTAAAAAATCTCGTAGTATCAAATATTAAGATATTGAGAGCGACAAAAATATATCCCTACTCTAAATCAAAAATCAGAAAATTTTTAAGCTTCAATGTCTATAGGATAACTGCAAGTCGAGCTTTTTTCACAATTTGATACCTGTGCAATAAAACAACAGCAATAAATCGCCGAGCATGCGAATAATATATACAGTTCAGAGGCCCAAACAATTATTTATGATATCGCAATGAACTTCAAAGCTGACGTCAGCGAAAATAGCCAATTATTTACCTCCTATTTACCCCCTGCCCTTTGTCGTATATCTGCTGCTACCCTTTTTCCGCATCTTCTCTTTACTTGCTCTATTTGGAAAATTGGAAATGAGAAAAAAAAAACAAACACTATAAATTATATTTGCATCTGCAGCTATTTTTAAAGCTCAACAACAAGATTTTTCAACTAGTTAACTCGAATCAAAAGTCTTAAAATAAGTTTTAAGACAATACCTACCTGCGTAATAATATATTATGTATTTCAAAGTAAGGAATTCCAAACAGTTTTGATTGTATTTTTGTATAAACTTTCAGCTTGAAATGGAAAAGTAACTGGATAATTTGGGCGCCTTGGCTGATACGATAAGTTTTAATTAACGATTACTTTATTGCCAGCAAATTAAATACCCTTTAATTAAGTGAAAAGTGTGCTATAGCAAATCACATAAAAAGTATATTTTTTCAACGCTTTTCCGAATTCTTGAATTTAATTTTTTAGTTAAATACTGTTTATAAGATCGTAATATTTGTAATATGTATTTATCAACATTTAAGGGGAGGTTCTTTTGGATTTTTTTGAAAAAATCGATTTTTTTTTTACATAAAATGAAAGTTATATATGTAAAGAACATACGTGCCAAAGGATTTTTCAATGCGACGCCAATTTCTTGAGCTAGGGCGTGTCAAACGTGCCTATGTCACGCGCGCTGCGTACTCGCTGTCACTTTCCTAAAACTTTAAACACGTTTTTCTCGAAACCATGTTTTCTAATCTTATTTCAAGTACAGGTCTTGTTCTATTGATCCGATTTCCTTCATTCAAAAAGTGTTTTAAAGTATATATTTTTTTGTATGGCTTATACCTAAAATTGGCATGAAAAATTGTTTATTTATAATTTTTAAACGAGATCAAAATAAAAAAAAAGTGTAAAAATTAAAATTTTTTTTTTAAACGACCATGAAATTGGTTTTTTTCAACAAATCTAATTGAAGTTAGGTATAAGCCATAGGAAATTTTATCAACTTTAATAAATTATATACATTTTTCACTTCAATTTTTTACCAGAGGCCAAACACTTGAAGAAGCAGATCGATCTTTTGAGATTCGAGGTCGACGATATCCGCCACTTTCAAGCCGCCATTTTGAATTTCTCAAATATCACATTTATTTTTTAATCGTCAATAAACAACGAATCAAAGTTCGAAAGCAGAAGTTCGTATGTCTTTTCATTTTCCCACAAACCAATTTCAAATTTTGCTTGATTTTCGGCCAAATCCAAAAGAACCTCCCCTTAATTGACTTTTTCTGATAATTTTATTAGTACTCGCGTAACGATTGACAAGCTTGATATATCTAAAGAATAACAAATGCCAATATAATGATTTGGTAGTTCAATCTGGATAATTGTTTGTATATAGCTAATGGATCTTTAAATAAGCAGCAATATCAAGTTTCATCAACATAGCTTTTCTGATAACCTAGAGAGGTTGGTGAAAAATTGAACCTCTCTTGAAGAGTATAAATGAGAGCTGACAGCAGTTTTTCTATTGTATATTACATTATAACAAATATTTGCAGCCTTGCTGATTTAAAAGCCTGCTCTTGTTTACTTACAGGGTATCCAAAAGTCAAGTTCACTTATAAAAAGTGCTTTGACTTTGCGCTTTATAAAAAACACACCCGCTGAACTGATAAGAAAAATTGATATATATGTACATATCTGCCTATAATATAGACTCTATATGCATACAGGCTATAGGAGATATTTGTACATATGTATACATATGTATATGTATATAACTGGTCTATGTGCATGCTTCTATGACTCACTGTGCTATTAGTTAATGGGTCAGGGAAAAACCCTGAGATATAGCTAAAATTATATATTATATGCATATCTATCTTATTTTCACTTTGTGCTTGTTTTTTTTTTTTTTTTGGCATCCATAAATTGAACTTGTAGTTTGTTCTTCCTGTTTTGTTTTTGGGTTCTAGTTTGTTCGCAGTAAAACGGTAAATAAGAAATTTTTTCAACAAAATTTCCAAAATATTTACGAGCAACGTCAAAGTCAAATTTGCGTACATTTTGCTTTAGCCAAAACGAATTTTCTTTTACGTTTTTGGCACGAAATGACGAAACGACAGAAAGCATTTGACTTTTAAAATGTTGATTTTACAGAAAACTGTATAGTTAATAAACTTACAGGGGAGCAGGGAGAAGATGAGCACAATTTAACGATAATTTAGTGATTAGATTTCCGCTAAAAAAAATCAAGAATAATTAAATCAAAATCATTTGGTTCCGGCATTGCAGCCGGATGTTCGTTAGGAATAATTACAGTGAGCTGGAGACAACGTGGACATTTAATTATGACATTTACATGACTGACGTGTCTGTCTGCCTGTCTGTCCGTCTCACTTTCCACTTAGTTCCCTCCCCCGCTATTCAAGTTTTATTGCCGACAGGCATGAAAATTTAATGCTGACCTGTCGCCACAAAATGCTTGTCCAAGCCGAGCCAAGAGTGCCAAGAGTTTGGGGGCGTCTCTCTTGACGCTATTAAATGCAATTTGCACTGCATTGCATATAATTGCCCTCTCTCTCTCTCTCTGTCGTTTTCTCTAAAAGCTATGCTTACGCGGTGGTTGCACATGTCACACAATAGGTTAATAAACTTTGCCCTTGCACGGCTCAGACTGTGCAATTCAATTCCATCAAAAGGGTTGCGAGGGTGGGCCAAGAAGTATCTCATAAATTATACTCATTTATTTTTGAATTTTTTAAGCTAAATAAAATTAAGACAAACCTCTCAAAGGTTGATCAAATCAAAGACGAAAAAGTCGAAAAATTTTATTAAAGCCGTTTGAATTTTCGGTTTTTAGTCCAAATTTATTTTTATTTTCTAAGCCTTGTAAAGTAAGTTCAATAACTATTTCTTTGATATTTTTAATAATAACTAAATTAGTAGTATTAATAATCTAATTTAATTTTTTTTATTGTTCAGAGTATTTGAATGTTAATCAGATTATAGCTTTATTTTCTAAGATGTTTTTTAGTCTAGTATCTGAAAAGTTTTCGCTCTTAAAATGTTATCCAGTAGAAGTTTGCGGAAAAACTTTTGATTTTCAATCGCAAAACGAATTCTCAAAAAATTCATTGCATACTTTTTGGAGATTTTCCAACAATTTATTTTTTCATTTCAATTACTTGGCTTGATCAATTACGTATCGAGCTACCCTCGCAGCTGCTCGTATTGCATTTGATAATGAAACTACCCAAGTGTTGCATAAGTTCTTCAGGCCCTAAGCCGCACTTTGGCAATCGATACTCAAATAAAGCAATTTAGCAGTCTCGTCTTTCCATTCCTCTTTCTTCTCTACTCTTCTGTTCTCTTCTCAGCTCTTCTCATTCGTTTTTTCTCTTGTACATTTTGCTTTCAAGCGAGAAAGCGAGAATGCAAGTCACATAATTTTCATGGCCAGGGCCTATGGAAAATCAGACATCTGTCAATTGTGTGCGAGGGACGTTGCATGGATTGTTGTTTCCTTCCTCGGAGAAATTAAATTCTCAATTCGTGGTTTGTCCTCAAGTGTGTAATTTGCTAGCCCTGGTATCGACTGAAAAGTTGGTATAAAACTGATGTGTAAACTGTTTTGGGCCAACAGTCCGTGTCGTGTTCTTGTGCCGTGCTGATTACATTTAAAAGTCTTTCAATACTCGTGAATATACTCAAATTCGTTTTCGTAATTCGCTTGTATCAAAATGTTTTGCACATGTAAAACTAAACGCGATTGACGCTGATACGCTGATTTTTTTTTAGTAACTGTATCTGAGAGAGTGTGTGTGTGTATCTGTGTGTATTTATATCTATTTTAATGCTTATCAAACAAACACACGCCCACAAGCGCATAAGACTTAATTTAATTAAGTTATCAAACTGCGAAATTTGACGCGAGTTTAGCTTGCTTATCGTATCTTTGTATCTTTGAGATACATTCGCACACGCTGAAATGTATCGCGCGGGCAGCGGCAGCGCCCTTCTCTGTCTCGCCCAGAGCTTGACTGCAACTCATGGCACCAACTGGAATCGCGGCAACAACAACAATAATGTTGGCCAAGACACTGCCGGCAAATCAGCCAGTCAACAATCTGGCAATAAACGCATTCTACTCAAGGCCAGGTACGAAAATGTTTAGAATAAATTTAGATAGATCTCTACGAATCTCATCGGTTTCTAAGCTTATCAAACTGTTAACTTGAGCAACTTTTAATTTAAAGTCTAAATTAAGGAAAAAAATTATTGTGTTGTTTTATAATAACTATTGATGATGATTGCAAATTGAAGCTTGAGTTTTTAAATTTTGAATTTTTGAAAAGCACAAAAATCGCATTCTTTCGAAAAACAAACAGGCGAGAAAGGCTATAGTTGACTTCCTGACTATAGGATATCCATTACTTATATAAATATATATCAAATAATTTTTAATGGCATACTTTTAGGCACTAACATTGCTTGAGACTTAAATTAGCCATTACTACCGTTCTGTTTGGACGATCTTGTTGCGATTAGATAGGATGATAGCTTTTAAAAAAAGATAGAGTTAATTGCCAAAAAATACGTTGTATATTAAAAGCTGTGCGTGTGGTAACTCTCCCTATTATTTATATTTCAACGTATACAAAATACGCTTTTACTTATTTTAAAGTACCGGGCAACATGAAAATCTGTTCAGTTTTCTCAAAGTTGAAATGAGTTAGAAATGAAACACAAATAGACAAATCAACAATACGTACATGTATTTTATTGTCAGCCTTTCATTTTACTCACCCATAATTTGAATACTAGTTAAAATATTTTTTGAAATTTTTGGTTAACCTCAAAACAAAAATAAGTCACGCAAAAATACCGCAAAAATTATGCAATTTTGGGGCTTTACACAATGAACAATGAAGAGAAGACAGATAGATGAGGAGAAAGAAGACGAAGAAGAAAATCGTTGGATTGGAGATTTTCAAATACATTTACTTTATGGAATGGAATGCAATTTGAATTTAAACTTATAAACTTATTGCGAGCTACTTTTTAAACGTTGAGTTGATAAAAGAATAAGAAAAAAAATATAAATATAAAGGCTTTTTTAGTGCTCCTTTTGTTCTCCGTCACCTAGTTGGTATTTTCCCCCATTGCCGATTGTAGATTGCTAGTCGGAAGAGGCTGGAGTGTTTGTATGACGCTTGCGAATACATCCGAGAGCCTCGTAGCTGAGCAACGAGGTTGAGGGAACGCGCGTCGAGCTGGAACCGTTGGTCCCATTGGGGCTATTGCAGATTTTAATGGGTGATTTTCCCATTTGCATGAGCAGCTCATCGATACGCTCCGTTTTGACCTTGATGATGTTTTCCATGTGGGCCAAACGCTTTTGATTTGCCTCAATGATGGCATCCTTGGCCTGATTATCGCGTGCCATTTTCTCATACAACGAATAGAGTATCATCTTTTGTGGCACCTGAACAATGCCATCGCCCACCTGTTTATTGACCACCACCGTTTTCACCTCATCATTCTCCTCCCAAATCTGTTCCTGTGCCAATATCGCATTTCGTGTCTCCACAACACGCTGACGTTTCTTCAAGCGCATTATCTCATGTAGAAGAACCTCGGCGGCGCCATGGGCTCCAGTTGAAAGCAGCTCCATAAATTCCCGGCTCAGTGTCAGATTGAATTTGGCCAGCACCTTGTAGTTGAAGGTCTCCCAATTGGCAATCTTCAGTTGAACGCTGCTGCGCCTCGGAAAGTTATTCAAGTCGACGAGTCGTGGATGATCGCGTTTCATCATCTCCGCCAGTGGCAAAACATCGGAGAAATCGCGTCGCAATCGATTTGTGTTTATGTCGTTCTGTTGGAGCCATTTGTGAACATCGGCGATCTCCTCATTGCTGAGGTTCTTGCTACTTATGGTGTGCATGCCGATCAGTTGATGTATAATTGATGTATATATATATATCTATATACATATATATATGGTATACACACTGAATATTGTATATATCTCACGTGTCTGAGTTAAAGAGAACATTGAATGAACCAACAATTGAATTTCTGCCTCAAAGTTTGCTACGTTTATATTTTATGATCAAAAATACTTTGTCTATAATGACTATAAGATATAGTTTTTCAGTTAAATGTGGATATAAGATTAAGCTGTGCCAAGTTTCAGCATTAAAGCTCGACTGAGAGCTGAGTTCGGTTAGATAGGCATAATAATAGACGGAGAGTTAAATATACATAACTAATATATACATAATATACATATATATAATAATATACATAAATATACATAACATAATATTCCCGCTTCGTTGTGACAAGCTAAACAAAGCGTGTTTATTGCCTCTGATTAATTTTTAGTAGGACTGCAAAGCTCTGTCAAGCTTTCATATCGAGCTTTTCGCGCACGGTTAAACTTACTGAGCATACTTTCAATTTTTATCTTTAATGAGTTGTGATAAATATGAAAAGCATTGCAAGGCGCTTTCTAAACAAAAAAAAGCTCGTTGCAAAGCCTTTTGAATAAGCTTTTACGAATAGCTCGAAATGATAAAGTCTTTTTATATAAAACTTACTTTTATTTTATATTTATCTACTTAAAATATGAATAGCTTTACATGACGCTTTATAAAAAGCCAAAGCTTATTTTTTAGTTTAGCATTCTGAGCTTTTCATGGGCTTATTCGCTTTATTTATTAGCAATTTTCAACAGTTTCGATCTTTGAATTGTCGATAAACTTTACGCAAAACTTTCGATGACACCAAAGCTTATTAATAAGCTTATCAATAAGTTTTGGTAAGGAGCTTTTGCTCAAGTAATTCCACTTTGGCTCCTAGACCAATTGAGAACAATACCGTTAAGATCTTAAGCAAAGCTCACGTTTAAGGTTGAAAACCATATAAGCTTTACTTAAACCAATGGCGATTTGAAACTTAAAAATTGTATACAGAAAGTTAAAGAAACTTCGTGTTTTGTTGTGTTTGCGCCTAAAACCAACTGGGAATTGTAAATGAAAAAGCGAGTTGAAATTTATTTAGCTCCTGATTGTTTTTATTTTTATTTTGTTGCCAAACGAAATTCGAATCATAAACTAAAATTTTAGCACAAATGCATTCAGAAAATTAAAGAAGAGGAACCCGTAAAGTGTGTGTGTGCGTGTCTTGTGTGAGCAGCCGAAAAGAAGAGACGGGGAAAGAGAGACATGGAGATGGGGAGAGAGATAGATATATATAAAGAAGTTGTAGGAAACTCTAGTAAGACAAGTTTTCTGGTAATAAAGTAAGAATAAATAAATGTGTGTATATGAATAGTTAGAAAGATAGGAAGATTAATGAAATTGAGACAATTTGACGGGAAAATTGGCACCGGCGATGCCGATGCCTGGAATGGGAATTGTGACCAATTTATGCTCAATTGTATTATTTGTGGTAGGACGAATGCGTTTTTTGAAACGCAAGCGTCGTTTGGTGTTGTTGTTGTTACTGTTGTTGTGTGTGTCAGTTGTTGTTGTTGCTGTTGTATGTTGAGTTGTTGTGTGTTGAGTTGTTGTTCTTGAGGGCTTGAGATGATTGACAGCATTTGCCACCTGCTGTTGCAATTCATCGATGCGTTCGCACTTCAATTGCAGCATATTCTCCAAATGGGCGCTCAATTGGTCAAAACGGGCGATCTTGTCGTTTTTTTGCTGCAACTGATTGACGGCCTGCATGTAATGGGAATAAAGTACCGTACGTTGTTTTTGTTTTTGTACTTGATGTTCACCTCTTTGTCTATTGTTACCAGCTGCTGAAGATTCGGAGCCAATTGCATCGCTTCCAGTTGCCGTTGTTGCCAGTGTCAGACGACGATTGTCGTTGTTGTTGTTGCTTTGGGGACCGCCACGTGCGCGTTGCAAGATGCCCACATTGTGTCCCATTTGTAATCTCTCGGAGCGTTTTAGTGCCGCCTGTGCCAGCTTCAATGTCTTGGGCATATTCGGTTTTGGCGGCAACACAGAACCAGCATCATCATCATCATCGTTTGTATTAGTTTCAAGTTTCTTTTCGGCATCAACAACAGTTGCTTGTTGTTGTTGTGACTCATTCACTTTATTCTCCGACTGATTAGCCTGATTATGCTCGTCATCGTCGTCCTCGTCAGAGCTGCCTTGAGCCTCACGTGCTTGGCGCTCGGCCGCCATTTGAATACGCATTACGCTATAGAGCAACAGATCCACAGATCCTGGCACACTGCGTGCCACACGCACCATTTGATCACGCGTCAAATGGACACCGAGACGGGCGAGAACACGTTTATTGAACGACTCCCAATTGGTCAGCTTATTCTGTACACTATTCCGCGGTGGATAATAGTTCAAATCGATCAGATCCGGATAGTAGCGGGCCAAGAGACGGGCCAAGGGCAACACATCCGTAAAGGATCTACGCAAATTTGTTGAATTGATGTGATTCTGTTCGAGCCATTGATTCAACTCGTATTGCTCCACAGCATTGAGCGATGTCTTCTTTGTGCTTGTCGTTTGTCTCGGCATCTCGAGATCTCTTCACCTCATCGGCTCCACCTTTCACTACGATTCTCGATTAATTATTTATTTAACATTTGCACCCTTACATTTTTTACTTTACCAATTTAAATAAAATATAACTCCAAAATATATAGACGGTTCACTTCTTGAGTTTTTCCGCGTTTATAGCTTTTGTTTCTTTAATTTTCCTTACTTTGTAAAAAAAAAAATATGAAAAGAAAATGCTGAAATACGTTTGATACTTGAAATTTATTTACACTTTTTCGGTGCTCTGTGTGCTATTCTCCAAAAGCAACTGTTTTCTGACTATTTCACAAATTTCATTCGTATCTCGATGCCGAAAAGCTGCCTAGATTTATATATTTTGGGCTTAGAGAATAGTTGCAATGGGATTTTGACTGTGCATAATTACGCATTTTTAAACAATAAAAATTAAATATATTTCGATATATTTTATTATAAACAACTTTTTTTAAACTATTCTAGAAATTTATTTGAAAGCTTAAATAAATATTAACTTGCTGATATTTCAAAGTCAAATAAAATTAATCAATTAGAGATTTAATGATAAGAAATTTAATTTTTTCGGTCATTTTTTTGGCTGCCATAAATTTAAGCAAAGTTTTTAATAACTTTTACATTTTACGAATAAATCAATTTAATCGAAATTTGTATTTGCTATTTCTATTTTTTTTAAGTCTAATTTAATTTAATCCCAAAAAATTTAAAATTTTATAAAATCTCAAAATATATTTTGAAATTTAATAACCTTTATAGAAACATGCCTGAATAATTTTGTTTATATCAACAGCCATTACAGCGAGATTTTGATGCCTTGGGCTGTTTTGTTAAAGGCGCCGCCTAAAAGCATGCAACACTTTTTGTTCCCCACTTTTTGCACTAGCTGTTATCGCATTACTCATACGCCGCATTGACTGTATTTTATTTTATTTGATTAAATGTCAATTGCAGATCGACGAGCAGCGTTGTTAATACAGTCGCCAGTGGTGGCAACGGTGGCACTGATGAGCGTGCAACGACTTCCATGGCACCATTGCAGTTGGCAACAACAACTACAGCCAACAAGGAAACCTCAGGATCAACAACAGCACCAGCACTAAGCGAACAACAACAACGCCTGCAACAGCAACAACTTGAGCAACTACAACAAAGACGTCAGCAGTATATACAGCAGCTTAGTTTGCCGGAAACCTTTGACCCCGAAGATAGGTGAGTGAAATGAGGGCTAGAAATTACAGGGTATTCTGTTTTAGAAACTGGGAGATATTTTTGTCATCTAATATTTCCGAACTAGCTATCGATAGTTTATAAAAAAAAAGAATAATAGAAATAAATTAATAAAATTGTTATTAGAGATGTGTATTGGTGACTATCGATTATGCAATCGAATCAATTTTAAATTTCGTAATTTGTTATCCTTTGCTAACAATAAAATCTCACACAGCTTCTAATATAAAATTATCGATTATCTTATCGATAATTTTTGAAAACCAAACTATCGATTACACTCTTGATTGTAATTACAAATTCATTTTAACGTTTTCATGAACCTTTTTTACTATACCAAATTTCACCCAATTTACTTATAAGTTATTGATTACACTATCGATAAAATTTAAAAATACGTTTGATTGTTTCCAATGATCTTTTTAGCCTGTTATCGGTAACAAACTATTAGTATCGATAGTTTTAAAAATAAATATTAGAGCTACCATTGTTCCTAATGTTTCTAATGCCATTTTATCGATTACATAGTATCGATAAAGTGTATATTTTTAATCTTATTGCCCCGTTTGCCAAGTTTTAATCAGTTGATTGACTTTTTACAAAATTTAACTGTCTTTTTTCGCATTGGCATTATTGCCAACTTGCCGATTGACCCATTTCCCTATTAAGTTATCTGTCATCAGGCATTTGGGATGTGTAAATGCTGGATGGTCGTCGCAATGGTACTACAATTGTACAATTGTCATGGCAATTGGTGACCCTCGTCGGTCTGTCGTTCAGTCGCTCGATTGGACGATAAGATAGGGCCTAGGCTAATGCGCACCTAACGACGCTGATCGCTCCAAAGCGTCGCTTGGCCACCTGTTGGCACACAGCTTATCGAACAGCAAATGTCGTTTTTATTTTTATTTTTTTCTCTTCTGTTTATTGTTTGTTTTGTTTGCCAGCTGGCTGGTAGGCTCACGAGGCATCAAAGAGTGTAAGGAAGTGAGAGGGGCAAAGAAACGGAAGGTAGAATAGTCATGCGGTGTATTTTATTTATTATTGATAAAGACGAACATTTCTGAGAATGCCAAAAAAATAGCCTGTAGACTGTTGGCCTCATGTTATTGTCTGCTCATAAACTTCAATGTGACCAAAAACTCGAGTTGATGCCTTTACCACCCACCAACCACTTACCACTTTCCCCAGGCAGGTGGCTGTTGCCAGTTTTCAGCTTTCAGTTTTCAGCTGCCAGCTGCAAGATACTTTCTACATCATAGATTACGCCGTACAGCCAGCTGCGGAGTTTCACAGCCAAAACACGAAGCGTAATCAATTTACAGATAACTTTTCAATGTTTTTATTTGCTTAACGATTTCCGCATAAAGCTAAACTCGTTGGGAAGTCAAGTAACATATTTAAGTTTTTAAAGGAACCATTATTACAGCATCAACATAATCTAAGATTAGCTAGATGAAATTTACACGTTGGTTTTATTACAAAAGTTCGTTGAATTTGTTATAGTTATTGATGTCTCAGTCTTACTGACAACACTCATTATTTTAAATAATCGATTCGCTAACAAACTCATTGATACAGGATACAAGCAGCGTGTAGATTTTTCATCACTAGTTAATTTTCGATCACTCGTTCGATTCAGTCTATAATTACGTGGATCATTAACTTGTTGTTAACTTAATAACTTCTTGCTAAAGACCACAAGCAGCGAGTAGAATACTGATCACTCGTTAGTTTAAGATTGCATTTTTTCCACAAAAAAAAATTATCTCGTTTACATAGACTCTATGTGCAAGTCGTGACTAACTTACTCATCCCTCGTTGGTTTTAATCAGTTTTTCTGCCGTTTTCTACATTACTAATTAATTAGTAACTCGTTGACGTAGGCCTCATCACTCGCTGGCTTTACTTTTCCCATGGAGAACGAGATAGGCGCCCTCTTGCTGTCAAATTTAAATTGAAAATCGTTTGATAAACAGACGGAATTTATTGATGGCACGTGTGAATGGGAGTAAACATACAGTTGCGGTCAAAAAAATAGTAGTGCGTGCCATGTAATTACATAAACTGGAAATTAAAGGACTTTTAATTTATCCAAATTTTTTATTTATTTTTTTAAGGTACGTTATTATTTTGTAAATCCATCTGAGGAATCAAAGATAGTGAAAATTTATTATTTTTTGACTTAGCAATTTTTTTCTTGTAATAGTCTGAAAAATGGGCGGTCAAAATAATAGTAGTGATGAACATATTTCAATATTTTAATGATGAAATCAAGCCAAAATTAATTTTTATGTTATTTAAAAGGTTAGATATGTGAAAGGCACTTAATAATTAACAAATTTTATACTTTTTTGTGAAGACTTTATTTTGAATTACCGCCTTACAACGACAGATCATGGGGTCCACCTGGCTTTGACATCGTTCTGGATGTATTAAGCTCCAGGGGCTCCTAGCGATCTACTAAAGATGAATATTATATTTTGTTTGATGTTTCGCAATATTCCTCTTGATATCGGACAACAAATTTTCAATCGGGCTCAGATCGGGGGACCGTGGGAACCACTCCAATGAATTAACTTTTTTTTATGCGAACCATTCTTTCGCAGATTTGCTGGTATGCTTTGGGTCTATGTCCTGTTGGAACCACCAAATTATCGGCATATCATCTGAAAAATACGGTAGCATAATGTCCTGAAGATTTTTCACATGTTCGTGCCTATCCATTATGGTTTTGATCCCATACATGGGTTCGACCCCGTAAAGTGAAAATACGCCCAGATCATTATTCTCGAACCACCATGTTTGACGGTCCTGCAGGTGAATCTGGGTTGATATTCGGATTTTTATGGATACCTTATATGTTATCGAGATCCTTGACCACCAAATAAAATAATTTTGGACACATCCAACCATTAGAAGATTCCTTATTTCTCAAGGGCCAATTCAAGCGTTCCTTAGCAAACCGAAATCACTTTTGGCAGGTATTTTTTTTCAATAACGGAATTTTTTCCGGACTTCTTTCAGCCAGATTATTATTTCGCAAACATCCAAGAATGTTTTCCACCTTTTGGTTCGTACATAAGTTCTTTTTTATAAGTGCTGCAGGAACAAAAGGGTCGCGTTTCAAATACCTCATTACTTTTGTCACTAGACTTTTGGACATGGATCGAGTTCTTTCTCGTTTATCTTATTTTGGAGAGTACTTAATGGCGTTTCTGATTATGGTTGGCAGTCATCTAATCAAATTTTCCACTTCCTTAAACGTTATCCTTTGAGGAATCAATTTTTTAATACGAGCACGCCTATCAGGAGTGCAATGTTTGCCACGCCCCATGGTAACAACTCTAAGCAAAAAATTGTTTATAAAATTTATTGTAAATAATTAAATTACATAAATAAATGTCAAATCAAGTGCCTTTCCTGCTTAATATCCTTTTTTTTCAACTTTTAATGCATTCACTACTATTATTTTTACCGCCCATTTTTTAGACTATTACAAGATAAAAATTGCTAAGTCGAAAAATAGTAAATTTTCACTATCTTCGATTTCTCAGATTGATTAACAATATAATAAGATATCTTAAAAAAATTGAATAAAAAATTTAGATAAATTAAAAGTCTTTAAATTTTAAGTTTTTGTAAGTTCATGGCAAGCACTACTATTTTTTTGACCGCAGCTGTACATACATATGTACAAAATACATATGTAAAGAGATGTGTACATGCTTAGTACATTATTTATGTTTGATAGCCACTTGAATTGAATTGCATTCATGTTCTCGTTTAACGGATTGATAAGCGTTTCACATGATTCACGGCATTCACATGCTGAATGATAAACGGTGGAAGGGGGAAAAGGAAAGGGGAAGAGGGGACAATGTCGTGCCCCTCGTTCAACGTCATGTGATGACTCACAGTCGTAACGTTCAAGAGGTAGCCAATTGTACAAACAATTAATGTCATATACACATATATACTATACATATAATCAGGGGCTAATATTTTATGGAATATCAGTGGACTGGTCGCTTTTGATGAATCATATTTGCCACCAGGTTGTAATTATTGCTTAATGTGTTACACAGAATACTGATGGATCCTTAACAAAATATACGGAATAAGTTCCATTGCTTAAGAAATTTCATTGATGGTTCTATCACGTAACGAGAGAAGAAATTCTCTCTTTTCCACGTATTTACTGATAATACACTTTTGTATTATCTATTATTTAAACAGTGTACTTGAAATATTGTTTGCATTTCATTTTAAATGCTATCAGATAATTAAATAATTAATTGACACTTCGGTCATCTATTGGAAAGAAAGAATTCCAACTTAAACAATTAACTAATTGTGGTAGAACAAACTGAGCTACTATCTCAAGGTGTCTGCAATCTGGAAACTTAGACAAAGCACATTCACATGTAGCTGACATACCCTGTAACATGCGATTATAAAAGTAGGGTATGTAAAGCGCAGATTTAACTCCAACATTTTACGCATTTACTTTTTTTTGCATACTTTTAGGCGTTACTTTGGGTTTTAAATGGTAGACAGGACGAGTTATTTTTAGATTCACATAACTTGTTATAACAGTGTCAAGGATGTAACATTATATAATTAACAAAGTGCTGAACTTTTAGCTAAATTAAGCGCCATTAGCTACATTCTACACTGCTAAACTGTCTGTCAAGTCGAAGGAATAACATAATTCGATCAACAGCTTACATCTGTTAACATAATACCCCATTCTGTTATGTCATAACAGTCTCGTAGGCATAATAATTAGAGTTGGGCTTTTTAGTTCGATTTGCTGAATAAGTTCAATCGTTCATTTTTCAGTCGTGAACTAAATCAGTCATTTAGTTCAGTTATTCAGTTGGTCAGTTAGTCATGAACTATGAACGAGATAGTTTCTTTTCAGTTGGTCTGAACTATAAACGAGATGGTTTCTATTCAGTTGGTCATGAACTATGAACGAGATGGTTTCTATTCAGTTGGTCATGAACGATGAAAGATGATCAGTCAGTCATTCTGATCAGTCAGTCAGTTGTTTATGAACGATAAACGATGTGAATAGGCTACGACTGTTTCTTTTTAGTGAAATGTGAAATGTGTTTTAAGTTTTTGAATCAAATAGACGACAAATGCCAACTAGATTCCGGATTTCCTCTTATTATTTTGGGTTATACTTATACCCTGGCTTTTTGAAAATGAGAAAAAAGAGTAAATTGGTTTTTAATTTTGGGCTTAAGTTACCTTTCACATTGTTAAAAACTTAAAAGTATATAGAATTTAAACATTGTTACATGTAAATAAAGAAGAAATTGAATCCATTTGCGGAACTCCATGTATTGTATTTCTCTAAGAAATTAAATTTTTTTTTTAAAGAAATTACTGACCAACTGCGAAATGACCGATTTAGTTCATGATTGACTGAATAAGTTCATTAGTTCATCTTAATGACCCGTTCATTTGAACTTTTTCAGAACTAAACGACACAACTCTAATAATAATAGTTGATCAACAGTGATATCCTGCATCAACTGCAGCTGTTAATAACAGAACTGTCAACTGCTTTTATCCTCTTAACATCAGTAAATGTTACTCTGCTGCAGCGCGTTAAAAGCAAACAGCGCTGCTACTGTCGCTGCCGGTGTCGCTGCTAGTGTCGACGCAGGCAAAAGCCCAACGCCAACTGTCGTTACCGGCGCTGTTAAGCATTTCAGTAAATGCGAGACGCTGGCGCAGACACAACCAGCGACCGGCAGACGAAGCAAAAATAAGAGCTCGTATATACGAAAACAATTCAAAACAAACAAAGAAAAGCAACAATAACAACTGTTGAATGCAGAGGCCAAACGCCGTTAGTAGCTGGCACTCAGTTGGACAGTTAACAGTTAGAAATCTCTCTCTTCCTCTCTCTCTCTGCCGTTTTGAATCCGTCGCAGCCTCAACTCCGTTTCGACTTCAGTTTGTGTTTGACGAGCTTAAAGTGCGCGCGCTTTTCAGCCGAGTTCGTTGAGATTTTATACATATATTTTTTGCAAGTGTTGTGAAACAATAAAGTGTAAATAAAGTACACTCATATTGTTGATATTAATAAAAATAATAAAAATGCATGTGGTTAGCGAAAGTACGCGCGGCAGTGCACGTCTCAGTGTCTACTTTGAGCAGGATCTCTTTGATGACGATAACGACAGCATCGACAGGTCGAAAACGGAACGCGTTGATATTCGCCGCATTGCTGATGATTCCTTGCTGGAAATCTCCGCTGTTGATAGCAACAACAACGACAGCAGCAAGAATAACGAGAGCATCGAGAGCAACGAGCTTAACGAAAGCAGCGAGCACAACGACAGCAATGTCACGCCTCCGCCTGTAATGCGGCGACACAAGAGCAACGGCCGCTCTCACTCACGCTCCCGCGAGCGCAGCTTTGTCCATGCTGCCAGCGGCGCTGTCGTCGGCGGCGCACGCACCGTGGCGCGAACATTTAAGCGCATGTCGCTCATCGAGTCCAGTAGCAGCAGCAGCAACATCCGAGAGCGTGCTGCGCAAGAGAGCATCGCACAAGATGGCGTCGATCAGCTCAAAGCGAATGCAAAGCACAAACAACAGTACAACTCCACACCGTAAGTGAGATGCTGCAGGCTTAAAGTAACTGTCTGCAAGTGTCTTATACGTATTAGAGTTGGGAGTAATCTTGCAATATACTTATGTATATGCGAGGATTGCAAAGACAGTATACCTAGACAGTAACCCTAGGAATAAATTATAAGAGCTGAAACTGAATCCATTGAATTGTTCTGATTGTGTTTTTAAAGGTTTTGCTTATGAGAGAACAATTATACAAAACAAACCATATAAGAGATGAAATATGTTATTTCTTGTCATTTTTGAGATTCTGATATTGTAACTTCAATTAATAGAGTTTCAAAATTTGTACTCAAAATCGATTAAATTTTTCATACCTATAAGATCGATTGAGCACTTAGCATTGGATGCTTTCAAATGCTCAAGAGTTCTTGACATATCTTGGGACGAAAAAGACTGTTTCAATATGTTCTATACTTTTGCATAATCGAAGAACCTGCTGCCCAATTGAAATACTGCCAAGATATAAAGAGCTTGCTTAAGTCAGAAAAGTCTGTTGTCATACGTCATTTAATCGCTTTCTTTATTCCAAAATGTTGCCTCAACGTTACGACAAATTACGAATTTCATAATTTATGCCTAATATTTCTCTGATAACCCAATTGGCAGACCAACTTTTAACTTCCACGTAAAACATGTTTATTAATGGAAGATGACAACATATATTTTAGTTGAGTCATCGGCTTGTAAAAGTTCAGGTCATTTTGTTGGCCAAAATAACAAGTTCAGGCAGGTCACTTACTCCAAAATTGAACTAATTACGTTAGTTAAAGACGATAGCTTAAGAAACAACTGATAAAGCACTTTGTACTCTAGTTACCAATGTTTGAAATGTAAGATGGGGATTAGATTTGATGCTTATCTAAACTTGAATACGATGATAATTGTGTTGTAGAGAATGTGTTCATGGCGAATGTCTCCAAAGGTCTGTCCTCTTCATGGGGTTGACAGCCAAAGCGTCGGCTGATTCATGCCTGTTTCGTGGTATAGATAAAAGAATAAAAAAAAATTTATATATATTAAAAAAAAAATAGAAATAGAAATATACGAAGCGCTTATGGAGCAAATAATGCTTATCAGTTGCATTTGGAATGTAGGCAACTTAACTGTCTCAGCTAAATATAAAATTAGATCATTTGAATCCGAGACAGAGAGAGATAGAGAAAAGTGGAGCAAGAGAGAGAGAGAGAGTTTGAGATAAAGAAAACTTTTATAAATCTTGTCAATAAATTTTAAACGCACATGTCTTCTGATAACCATCATAGCGACTTAATTCCATTCATCATTTAATCAGTCAGTCAGTCAGTCATCAATAATGCCATCATGTTGGCATTCGATCAGCTGGCTCGATCATCCAGCTCTCATATACTTATAGCCCATTAAGCATTACCTTGCAGACTAACACCTGACAATCGGCACCTGTTGCCCCAAAGCTCTATCGCTAATTGTACCCAGAATTGGGCTATTAAATACCGTTGTTACTTCCACCTGTATGTCTCAATACCCTCTGCTCATAAAAGTTGACAATCAGGGCAGTCACGACTTCAGAGAAATATACTTAGAACCAAGGTAGAAATATTAATGTTCAAAGCATAAAGCTAAAGTTTGTAAGACAAATCTTGATCACTTGATCATCAACATAAGTTTATATGCATTTTTTTTCAATACTCGCTCATTTCTATGTCTTTTAAATTCTATTATAGTCTGATGGTTACTAGTATTCCAAATATTTAACTCTTTAGTATGCTTTTTCTTTTCACTTATACTTTGTGGTACTTCAAGCTCAATTACAGGGTATCTTTCAGTCGTTAAGCTGATACTTTTTCCATATTTTATTGCCCCTCATTAAATGACTGACGTAATTTCCTACTTTAATATCGATAGAACAATATTATGGACTCAATACTCTGTTGGAGTCATCTTAACAGATGAAACATGGTCTGGTCAAAGCTTTTGAGCTTTATCTCACTCTCTTATCATTCAATAAGTCGAGTTCTGATAAGTGAATGGCCATGGCCTCGAGGTTCTTATCTTTGCCCTAGAAATGTAAGCTTGTAATTTGATAAAGCTTTATTTATAGCACGATCAGCTGTGACTAAGAATAGAGAGATGCCATGCATAGTTTTATTCACTTTGTTTTAAGTATGAGTTTAAAGCTTTCAAGTTGGGGTTGAAAGCTTAAAAGGTAAAGTGAGCTTTAAGTTGATTAATCGTTTGGGCAAAGACTCAAATTCTAGCATTTAAGCTGTGCCTCTGAAATGAAAGGCAGGGATTAAATCCGTAACCATAACCTTAACCGTTTACCGGTATTAACCGATTGAAACTGGCAACCGTAACTGAAAACGTAACCGTAACAAAAATTTGTTATTATACCGTTACCGACAAACCGACTGTAATTCAAACCGATAGAACCGTTAAGAAACTGATTAATGCATGGCGGTTAATTTTGGCTTGGTCATGTATTAAATTTAATCACGTTGCTAAGGTGTAATTAATCATCGTTTTTTTAACTGAATTTCATATTTTCCCCTTGTCCTAATTTAATTTATATGTACATTGATCCAATTTTGCTTATTGCTTACAATTCTGTTAAAACATTTTTTAAAAGCTTTTTAATTGAAGAAGCCTTAAAAAAGTTATCGAGCATAAAATATGTACAGTAAAAATATTCGTATTAATTTATGTAAATTATGGTTAATTTTCTACTTGCAGTTCCTTGCCCCAAAGCTACGCCACATCGGGTGCGCCTCTCGAGCCAAGTGGGAGTGTCCACAGTCTCGGCAGCAGTTCCAGTCACAGTCAGGGTCACAGTCCAAGGAGCAGCCAGAGTCACAGCCAGAGTCAGAGTCAGGGCAAAGCCAGCGGCGGCTCCACAGCCGGCAACAAAGGCGGCAACACGGCCAAGCAACATGATCAGCAGACGTCCGCGGTGGCAGCGATCTCCTCAACCTCTGCCGCCGCTGGCGTCGGCGCTGGCGTCGCGGCAACTGCCCAAGTCGCGACCGCAACTCCCCCCGAAAAGGAGAAAGATAAAGATAAGGATAAGGAGAAGGAGAAGAAGCGCAAGGAAGTTTCCAGTTCACGTGTGAAGAAATTTCATCGTCACTTCTCTCAAGTCTCCAAGGATGAGAAGCTTATCAATTGTGAGTATTAAACGCCAGGTGGCGCTTGCAAATAGATTATTAAGAAAGTTGAACTGAGGTATAGGTCGATTAAATCTTATAGAATTGATTAAGATACATTGAAGTTGAAACAAGTAATGATGTAAATCAGCGATGGGCACGGATGGGCTCCGGGAGCTAGCAGCTGCTCCCAATTTCATTTCTGCCTATTCGGCGCCTTGAAGTCCCTCATTAATGATGAAAATCCAGATTACACATTAGCTACGAATCGAAATGGGCTGTCGAAATATCGTCGAACAAATTATAGAACTTAAGTACTTGATGATCCCTTCCCAAAAATCCGAGTTGTCGATGTATTTTTACATCAACCAAACCATTACTAGCCTAATAAATAAGATTGCAAGGCAATTAAATCATCGCAAATCTGAAGATAACAACTTTTTAATTCTTCCAATACAGAATACCATTTCTAAAATATATTTTGAATGAACTATAGATATAAAATTAAATATAATTCAATTAATCCTATTTAAGTCGAGAAAATATTAGGTTGTTAGTTCTTAATATTAGCAAACCGATAACACATTCTTGCTTCATATTATTTTTTGTAGACTTTTCGTGCGCTCTAGTTGGAGATATACCTCTCCAAGGACATCTCTACATAACGGAAGATCATTTTGCATTCTATTCAAACGTTTTCGGTTATGTGACAAAGGTAAATGAAAATGTTTAATGCGTTTTGTTTGGTGGTGTCATCTAACATTTGGAATTCTATACTTTAGGTTGTTATACCAACAACATCGGTAACAAAAATCTCGAAAGAGAAGACCGCCAAGATTATACCAAATGCTGTGGGCGTGGCGACGGCCGATGAGCGTCACGTGTTTGGCAGTTTCATCAGTCGGGAGGCCGCCTTCCGACTCATGTGCACGGTCTGCACTCAGCTGGCGACGGGCAACGAGATTCTGCCCAAGCCACTGCCCGTGGACGTGGAGCTGACCGAGGAGTATCTCATCGACGACGACAGCAGCTGCTCCATCAGTGGCAACGAGAGTCCGCCACATTTGCGATCCGCAGCTGTCGCTGCCGCCGCCGCTGCTGCTGGAGGCGTCTCCGAACCGGAAACGATGCTCAGGCAACGCAATCTCAGCGACAGACATTCCGGTAAGTTAGGCAAGAGCTTCTCGACTTCAAGAATATATTTAATACTATTTTTGAAGTTTCGTACATCAATTTTGTGACGAAAGATTTTTGACTAATTAAACAGATTGATTTTTAAAACTAAAAATATCTGAAATTTTGCGAGTTTAATATACTATTACGTTTCTTCATGCATTCCAAACTAAGGGACTTTTATGAAATGTACAGCTGCGAAAAATAAAATAGCACTAACTTAATTATCAAATATTTTTTTATATCAATGGCATCAATGAAAAGGTCATTTAAATTCCGTTTGAATAATACAAAACTTTCCTTAACCCATTAAGTACCCATTGAACAATTCGAATTTTTGTAAAGCTTTACTTTTTGAATTTTTTCCTCGGTGTCAAACACAAAATGTTTTGATACAATAAGTTTCTTCAAACAATTCTTATTGTGACTGCAAAACTTTTTTTCAAAAATCTCTTCGCTAATATTTTTTATGATTTTTTGAATGGGATGATCTCAGAAAAGCTTTGTATGAAAAAGAGGAATCAATCATTAAGAAAAAGTATCATAGTGGTGCTATTTTATTTTTCGCAGC